>JAWPHD010013206.1:0-70107 GCA_037043455.1 Cyrtodaria siliqua
AGACCTCATCGGACGGTACGGAGAAAATGTCGTTTCAATACGTTTTTTTATATAAAACAAATTAACGAAATATTGGAATAATAAGAACCAAGTTACCGTTTTCCGTTAATTATTTAATTTGCGGAATCACGCATACATTCAACATACTGCCCGAATTCTTCGGTTCATTACTAGATATGAGTCAAGATCCTGTGATTGTATATCAGATCTCAACAATTCTTTGATACACTTCAAACTATCTTTGATGTTTTAATTATAAGATCATACTTAACTACACAATGTGATGAAAGTATGTGCGTATTTATTGTTTTATGTGTATATGTATGCACCATGACATGCAGAATGAATATATTATTTTCCGGGATTCGACGAAGTTTGCACTGCATTCGTGCATGTTACGCTATAAAAAAAAAAAGGGGTGGGGGGGGGGGGGGGGGGGGGGGGCTGATCCAAAGATATATACAATAGCAAATTAACTGATTATAATAAATGAAATGCGGATGACGCATACTCTATATGAAAATATTTGCAACATTGGTTTACTGTATCGACCGTTTTCATAGCTAAAACGTCTTCTTAATTGGTTTTAGAATCATCACACGAATTAGGATTTGAAGTTCATAAAAGTCGTACATTGTAAAATAACGTGTGCTTTTCCAACGAAAACTTAGAACAAAAATACTGATACTTATGCAAAAGTCCACGCCTTCATGCGGAGATGTCTTTTCTCTGAGTTCTTAACGGATTAAAGATACTATGTTTATGTTTATTTCGAAGAAAAAACGTTGCCAGACTCGCATGACCACAACATTAAAAACCAACTTGCTCGCAGCAGATTATGTACTATCTGTGTTATGATGAACATTGTTGGTCAATTCAGTATTAATTTCAAATACACTTATTCACGTCCTTTGTCGTTCGGTATATAGGCCATATGTAATAGTCATAGATATTGCTACGCTGTTCCGTTAGGGGCCATCGTATCATCACGTATCGACGTTTGCAATTCGATTCGCGAAGATACTATGACGATTGTACGATGACACGATGGTACAATGGTCTATCGCGTTATCGCCATCGTATCGTGGAAACGCGATGATCGTACCATCACCATCGTGCCATCGTACCATCGCGTTTACAAGTCGATGCGCGATGGGACACTGGACCTTCGCACCACCGTACTATCGTACAATCGAGTTAACATGTATAGTATAATGGCGAGGGAATAATGATATGATGGCGCATCGACTTGTAAACGCGATGGAAATAAGATACGAGATCCATCGTACCATCGCCATCGTGCCATCGTACCATCGCGTTTGCAAATAGATGCACGATGGTACGATGGAGCATCGCACCAACATACCATCGTACCTTCGCCATCGTGTCATCGTACCATCGCCAACGTACCATCGTGTCATCGTACCATCGCGCATCGACTTTTAAACGTCGATACTTTATGGTACGATGGCCCTAGCTGAACACCGTATATTTCTCATCATCGCCTTATATGATAAAAGTAAAAGTATAATTTAAAACGCACACGCACACACGCAATAGGTGGATGGATACACAAGACATGTTGCACTGGTATCTTGGTATTATGCAATAGAAACAAACAAATTATCGTTTCTATGGAAACCAGTATAAATCACTATATAAACCAAGTTTCTTAAATAGGTCGTGTAGGTTTCCTAGTTGCGCCCCGGAAAATCGTATTTGACAAATTGTGTGTTCTTGTTTCAGTGGCACACAAAAATTATATTAGAATGGTATACGTACAGAGGATCGCATGTGTATACCCATCCAATATCCACCCCAACCCCACCCACCACCTCCACCACCACCCCGAACACATCTATCCAAAACACAACGACACATTAAAACAACAACACAAAACAACAACATCATTCAAATCAAAACAATTCATTTTGTGGGTAATAATAAAGTCAGTGTCCCCACTCACGTATTGTCAATAAATGAAGTCAAAAACGTGTATGCATGCAGTTATCCGTTTTCGTAAACTGATACGTTCTATACAGTTACCACAAATGAAGCATATTGAAATATATTCGTGCATTTTGTAATGATCAAGAATGCCTGACTGATTAATGTGGTTGCACACACTCGTATTGATGATGTGGCATTTCTGAAAATGTACTTTTAAACTTAGGCCTTCGCAATAACAATTGTATTTCTGTTCTTTTTCAAGAGCTTGAATACAATAAATCATAAGCATCGAATAATAAAATGAACGTGTACAATATTCTCTTGAGTAAACGTAAAATTAAGAGCTGACGGGGTCACCAAGGGTGTCTAAACAGAAAAATAAATGTTAGCCCATTTCCTATTTTTAACACGTTTAAGTCGAATTTGCAAAACAGACAGCAGCGAATATTTTCAGAAAGATATTGACAAAAAAGATAGCACTGATAACAGTTTAGATGTAAAACAATTGAATTGAATTGAATGTTGTTTAACGGCTCATCAACACAGTATAGGTTATTTAGAGATTTATTTAGAGCCGCCCCAGAGTATAAAGAATATATTTATTTAGAGCCGCCCCAGAGTATAAAGAATATATTTATTTAGAGCCGCCCCAGAGTATAAAGAATATATTTATTTAGAGCCGCCCCAGAGTATAAAGAATATATTTATTTAGAGCCGCCCCAGAGTATAAAGAATATATTTATTTAGAGCCGCCCCAGAGTATAAAGAATATATTTATTTAGAGCCGCCCCAGAGTATAAAGAATATATTTATTTAGAGCCGCCCCAGAGTATAAAGAATATATTTATTTAGAGCCGCCCCAGAGTATAAAGAATATATTTATTTAGAGCCGCCCCAGAGTATAAAGAATATATTTATTTAGAGCCGCCCCAGAGTATAAAGAATATATTTATTTAGAGCCGCCCCAGAGTATAAAGAATATATTTATTTAGAGCCGCCCCAGAGTATAAAGAATATATTTATTTAGAGCCGCCCCAGAGTATAAAGAATATATTTATTTAGAGCCGCCCCAGAGTATAAAGAATATATTTATTTAGAGCCGCCCCAGAGTATAAAGAATATATTTATTTAGAGCCGCCCCAGAGTATAAAGAATATATTTATTTAGAGCCGCCCCAGAGTATAAAGAATATATTTATTTAGAGCCGCCCCAGAGTATAAAGAATATATTTATTTAGAGCCGCCCCAGAGTATAAAGAATATATTTATTTAGAGCCGCCCCAGAGTATAAAGAATATATTTATTTAGAGCCGCCCCAGAGTATAAAGAATATATTTATTTAGAGCCGCCCCAGAGTATAAAGAATATATTTATTTAGAGCCGCCCCAGAGTATAAAGAATATATTTATTTAGAGCCGCCCCAGAGTATAAAGAATATATTTATTTAGAGCCGCCCCAGAGTATAAAGAATATATTTATTTAGAGCCGCCCCAGAGTATAAAGAATATATTTATTTAGAGCCGCCCCAGAGTATAAAGAATATATTTATTTAGAGCCGCCCCAGAGTATAAAGAATATATTTATTTAGAGCCGCCCCAGAGTATAAAGAATATATTTAATTGAAAATAAGACACCATATAATCAACCAACACAAGTAAATTATAAAATATTAATTTCCTACATTTATACATTAATTTTTTTAACTAGAACTGTCACGGAATGTGACAAATACCCCCGCTTAAATTCTCAATCAAACAAAGGGCAATACTTCTGTAATAAATCAACAATGCGTGATGTAGGGGACATAAGGTCATCAATTGTTATGTGTATATGATGTTTGTGAACAACCCATTGAAATCTGTTTGAGGAATGAAAGTAATAAAAAATTGTTACGCGACGGGACGAGAGAAAGAGTGAGAGAGAGAGAGAGGGAGAGAGAGAGGGAGAGAGAGAGAGGTCAGGGCGTTAAAGCCGGTATACCTTAAACCAAACATTTGATGGAATAGGATCTCGTCGTCACGTCATATACAGCGTGATATGCAGTGTATGAGTGTCACGTGCAGATACTAGCAACTCGTGTATTTTTCTTCTTCTTAAGTGTAATTCTTTTAGATTAAGATCACTAAGATCAAGAGGCTGTTGTAGCACGGTGAAAAATGAAAAATGAAAAGAAATCTACATCTTAAGCTATTGTCTGCTACAAGTGTATTTTTTCCAAGATAAGATCACGCTGATGTTAGAACTTGAACTTTGAGATGTTTATCATTCATAATCGTCCTAACCATCTAACAATATACGTCAATATAGTGATGTGTTAGAATCAGTTACGTATTATGGTATTTTTGGCGAGTCTAGTGGTCTAGCATACGTTGCATGATTTCAAATACACATGTTGGAAACTGACTGTTATGTTTCTCTTGCTCTGGTTGTATGTACCGGATATGATATTTCGACTGAATCTCAAATGAAAACAAACTTTAATGAAACTCGTTTGTTTAACCTTCGCAAGAAAGGCACAGAAGAAATGCAAGAAAATATATATATATTTAATTGATTTTTTTTCATTACTCAGAGCCATTTGTCAGTTGCTTGAGTGAGTGAGTGAGTGAGTGAGTGAGTGAGTGAGTGAGTGAGTGAGTGCGTGCGTGCGTGCGTGCGTGCGTGCGTGAGTGAGTGAGTGCGTGCGTGCGTGCGTGCGTGCGTGCGTGCGTGAGTGAGTGAGTGAGTGAGTGAGTGAGTGAGTGAGTGAGTGAGTGAGTGAGTGAGTGAGTGAGTGAGTGAGTGAGTGCGTGCGTGCGTGCGTGCGTGCGTGCGTGCGTGCGTGCGTGCGTGCGTGCGTGCGTGCGTGCGTGCGTGCGTGCGTGCGTGAGTGAGTGAGTGAGTGAGTGAGTGAGTGAGTGAGTGAGTGAGTGAGTGAGTGAGTGAGTGAGTGAGTGAGTGAGTGAGTGAGTGAGTGAGTGAGTGAGTGAGTGAGTGAGTGAGTGCGTGCGTGCGTGCGTGCGTGCGTGCGTGCGTGCGTGCGTGAGTGAGTGAGTGAGTGAGTGAGTGAGTGAGTGAGTGAGTGAGTGAGTGAGTGAGTGAGTGAGTGAGTGAGTGAGTGAGTGAGTGAGTGAGTGAGTGAGTGAGTGAGTGAGTGAGTGAGTGAGTGAGTGAGTGAGTGAGTGAGTGAGTGAGTGAGTGAGTGAGTGAGTGAGTGAGTGAGTGAGTGAGTGAGTGAGTGAGTGAGTGAGTGAGTGAGTGAGTGAGTGAGTGAGTGAGTGAGTGAGTGAGTGAGTGAGTGAGTGAGTGAGTGAGTGAGTGAGTGAGTGAGTGAGTGAGTGAGTGAGTGAGTGAGTGAGTGAGTGAGTGAGTGAGTGAGTGAGTGAGTGAGTGAGTGAGTGAGTGAGTGAGTGAGTGAGTGAGTGAGTGAGTGAGTGAGTGAGTGAGTGAGTGAGTGAGTGAGTGAGGACATCGCGATATTTAGTTGTAAACATATATTTGTATTTTGTTCTTATAGTCGTGTATCATAATTATCATAACACAAAAGCGATTTTAGAAAATAACACATATTTAATTATTTTGAAAAAAAACTTTAGACACTGTAGCATTTTAATGTAATAATTGTTCATAACTGTTTAATCTTGTATAAGGATAAGGGCACTACTTTAATTAATTAGTTTGTTTAAATGGTATTTTACGTTATTGTTAGCACGTGTTATATCATATATGACTATATGTTTGTGGTGGAGGCAGACCAGCATATCTTTCCTCGGTAGAGCCAGTACAGTATATCTCCTGCCTTTAAGAATAGACACTTTATCATTTACGTGCATGACACCACCAAAAAGGATGCACAAAGACATCATCACGACTAGTGGATGTTAAAATCCGGGTGAGGTAACTTTAAGTTTTAAGTGGCCCTTAGAAAATGTTTATTTGTAACTCAGACTTCATCTAATCTCATCCTCCGTCTTTGAAATCAAAAAGATTAGCCGGGTTGATATACTATCACGTGATTTTGGACCGTTTTTGAATTATATGTCTTATAAACACCATGATCAATTGTTTTAAATCACCCTGTGTCCGCAAGTTTAGACCAACGTGTCAATGCATTGTTCATCAAATGATTCGCCCCCTGTGATTGCCTGGGTAGAATACCACCACTGCAATCGCACAAACACAAACACACTTTCACTTGCAGATGGGTAGGACCCCGCTTTCATATTCAGTTTGTCGTTTTTTATCATGCTCACTCAAGGTCTTTGTCATGACACCGCGAATGCAACCGTGGAAACGTGGCTCCATCGTAAATGGAGTGTCTACTCTACTCTGCAGTTTTTTGTACAACATAATAGTTTTGCAGGTAAGAATGTTCTAGGCCCATTCTCCATATTTTATCTTGATCATTCCTGTTAGGTTCCCTTTAACCATTCATGTGTTGATGCGATTTAAAACCCAATACAATCATCAAATGATTCGTACATGCACTTTTGCTCATGTAAACCATTAATTATTGCCTATGCAATGGATGAGAATGTTGGTCGCCCGAATTCAATCTCTACCCAGAGGTGTCCTTCCTTGCATACACATATATCTCTGTCAACGTCTCGTCAAATACCAACGATGCAAAACGATAGAAATGCAACATTTCTTGATTGCACTAATATGTTTCTGAATTAACTTTATATGAAATGACTAAATTACAAAAGAAAACAATTTGTCGGCTTGAATGTTTTAAAAATACAGTAAATTATCTCAGAATTATATTGCGGTAAAATAAAGGTTTGTACTTTGGTATATCACTCTTATGAAAATGTGGAAAATAAGTCGTGTTTACGTGTCAATCAGCAGCCGAGAGTTGGTGGTGTCACGGAGTTGAAGTTCTGTTCGCCATTTTGATATTTTAGCTATGCTCATGTGACAAATTATCCTGTGATAGCAGGCTACTTTCTTAGTCGTTGACAAAGGTCAATGTAATGGCCTTCGGGAGAGATTGACTCGAAATCGAAATAACGTATTCAACCGATTGCCATGCAACACTGTCAGTGCGTAAGACTGGGACTGTTTACATTTTAATCATAATCGGGGGGAAATACAGAAATAATTAGCATGTTAGCAAAACAACTTATTTTGTGTTTAAAGTAAAACTAAATGGTATGTATATAGACGTTCAATGACCAGCCTAAGAGTTATATTTCCGGACAATGGTCACTGTCATTGTCGTAAAATCCATGAATATCCGGACTATCCGAGATAAGGTAAGGTGTAACACGCCCATTGATTTTTGCATTGTATTTTGTATGTTATAAAATAAAACAGTGTTGTCATTCATATCTCGACCCTATTAAATACGAATAATAATAATTGGCCCTTGTGTGTTGCCAACAAGTCCAAAGAATAGGGGGTCATTACTTCTACTACTTCTATTTAATCATGAATGAATGCGCAATTTAAAGACATAAACACTGAGATTCCCAAATAGTGTACTTATACAATATTCCTACTCTCATCTCCACATAGGTAAACAAAAATCACAATTTGTACAAGCTACTGCTTGAAAAGTGTTTCAGATAGATCAACAATGTGTTATAAAACAATAAAGGCACACTAAATTAGTGAAAATTCCGTTTTTTACAAAAAGAAACGAGAATTATTTACTGACCGCCATAAGGTGACTAGCTCAGGATCGTTGGGTGCGATAGACGACAGCGACATAGACATCTAGTATCTTAGAATTACCCAGCAATCCTTTATACTCAGTAGATTATGTGAAGATTATATTGGAGTTCTATATGTGTGCTCTATTTGTTGACAATTTTCTATGTTTAATGCATGTGTGCTTAGAATAATTATTTTAAATATGCGTATGCCTAAATGTGAGTCTTGCTGTGTATATGTTTATATCCCTGTGACATTTATAAAGTATAGTTATGTTTTTTCAGGGCTCTCTTACTGATATTAAAATAACCATAATTATATGTATTATTTTAAATAACATATGATATATGTACATTTTAACCCCATGCCTGTTCTGTTTTAGGTTCTATATTATATGTTCTTCTGTTTACAAATGTTCTTTCGGAAAATAGATCACAGAGCTAATGTTAAACTGTTTGTAAAAACCGACTTGAAATCAATATTTTTGTATCAAACTCCATACGCTGATCGGGCGCAATATATCCGCTACTAGGGTCGAATAAGCCCACTGTCGCGGCCTTAACCTCAACATTTTAGTTTGGTTTCTCCAATCTTATAGATAATCTCGTGTGCTTTTATATTCGAGTGTTTTTTTATCCTCCATAATACATTAAATAATGATTTTACAAAGCTAATTGAGCAAAAATGTTTGCAATATCAAGACTCTTACCTTTCTTTTTATCCACATACTTATATATAAACCTTCCAACATAATCGCTTTAAAACTGTTATAGGCGTATCTCTCTGTCTTTTAGTTTAAATAGTATATACACATTTTAAGCACTTCGAGGAATCCAAAAGCATGCAAATAACTGACAGACGCATTATGCAAATTAACATGCCTCGTGCCACAGCGCGTTTTTGAAATTGTCTGACTTTGATAAATGATAACATTACAATTTGTGTTTTAAAATTTAACTCTTACCTTCAAGTCGCCTGCGTTTACATTTATTTTATTATTGCATTTAACGAGTTGTTATACCACTGTTGACGAACATCTGCTTGCTTAGATTGCTATTTATTATTTCAGTATTTAATTAGCGCTTGCGTATCCAACTAGTTCGCACTTCATGCTACTTATTAATTAGTGACTATTACTGATCAATATGCAAATATTGCTTCCTCTAGTACTTGACATTATATTTGATCGGTGATGACGGGTTAACAGCGTAATTTAAACAGTTCCGTGGGAATACCACACTTGGTACTTGTAACTCGAGTTGTACTTTTAATAATAGCATGTGGAAGCTGACGGTGAAGACCTAAGGCACGTGACACAATAGTTGTAGGTATGAAACCACCAATTGTTGACCCACTGACACCAATGTTAAAATGTCAAATATTTATGATTTGCTGCAACTTCAAGTATAGATAATGCAGCAGTGAAATGTTCATACAGAAAAACAGTTTTCCACTTCAAAAATCACCAGAAAGCATGATGTCACAAGACATGTAAGAAAGTTCTTGTTTGTTTACTAAACAGGTCAAGGGTACAGTTTCCGTTAATAGTTGCTCACAAATCTAGCACAGATTCGAAATTTGGAAAATCTTCATCAATTATCCAGTAAAACCTGTCGATACACTTCTTATACATTCAAGATCAAAATCGAATAGAAGTGTCCCCTACTTATAATGCCCATTTCCAACAAAAAAGGTTGAATTATGTTTTACCTCGAAAGTGCATATGCAATTGGTGGTGGTAAAACTTGTAACACGTGCATGCTGACGGTGAAGACTAAGACGGGACACAGCAGTTGTTGTCACGTTTGCATCTGGCACAGGATACAAAAGTAATCACATCCGAGCTGGAACATTAAAGTCCAGAACTATTGCCAATTGTTTGAGAAACTCTTAATGTATTTCTGCATGATTATTCCATGTTGCATGTCAGGCTATCATAATGATTTTGTTGTTTGGTGTTAAACGTTATTTTAAGCATATTTAGGCTATGTATGACGGTCGATTTGTTGTGGTGGAGGCAGACCACCCACTTATTCCTGGGTAGAACCAGTACTGAAACCTCACGCCATCCGTAAGAATCGACACTGTCTCAAGTTGAACTCCCAGTGCGGTTCGAACCTGCAGCGGTGGGAGAAGAGAATGTTTGCAACGCAACGTCGTTAACTATCACAATATATATACTGAACAAAAACAAGTTTAGCACGACTTTTTAGAGACATAGATTAAGCATATGAACATGTATATAATTGTTTAAAGCTATTAGCAATGATAGGTAAGGATGAGATTTTTCAAAAGCTTCTAGGGTACACCAAGGCTCACTCTTACCCTATTATCACCCCAATAAAACGGGACAGTATAAATAAAGATATCCCCGCCAGACATACAAGGCAGCATTAATAGTCAATATAAGTATAACACATAGATGATCATGTATGTATAAATAATATAAAAAAGCCTAGAAAGCCACACACCAAGTACTCAGTGACTTGTCAGAAGCCAAAGCAACAAACCATTATGGATAGACAAGACGTCTATGAAAGTCATACAATCACTTTTTTTAAACAGTACTAAATGCAACGGTTGTTGTTAGGATTGCGTTTTCAGACGACACAAATTGATACATATAAATCATGTCCATGCTTTGAAATGTGAAGTACCAACAATCAGGGATGATTAGAATGTTTGAGCAAATTGACCTAATTAGTATACAAGCATCCAAGATGACTAGTTTATAGGTCACGAGATATTGTAATGACAAATGCGTTGGGAAACAAGTTCTACCAACATTAGAGTAAACCATTCCCAGTTAAAAGATATGTACATGTATATATATATTAAGGGTAGATGCATGTCTCCGTACCAATAGAATATGTTACACACTATAACCTTTTATTCTGATATTTTACTAGAACCGATTCTGGTTTGATATCACATTTTCTAGTCAAACCGTTAACGCGATCTCGCGTGATATGTTATTTAGTTTAAACTTATTTATTTTACATCGATTGTAACAAAAGCCCTATTAACTTACTTGAATCACTCTCAATGTCTTCCTGGGTAGAACCAGTACTAAGCAAATGCAGATAAAGTGTCTTGCTCAGGGACACAATGTATATGGCAATGGCGGGGATAGAACCCACGACTTGTAGATCAAGGGTGCAATGCTCTACCACTAGACCACAACGCCCCATGATATGTTATTTACTAGAAGGATATATCAAACCAGACATTTGCTTGACATAAGATTGTGAATCAAAATTTTTCGATTTTCGTTATTAACTTTGTTCTAGTTCTACATGCAAAACGCGCAAAACTTTGTGCCGCATAATTATGGATGTTTATTTTAAAACTAACTCTTAGTAAATTATAACGTAGAACGTTCGTTACTAACATCAGTGAATGTAATCAACTAAGACATCAGCCCTCAGTGAATGTAATCAACTAAGACATCAGCCCTCAGTGAATGGAATCAACTAAGACTTCAGCCCTGAGTGAATGTAATCAACTAAGACATCAGCCCTGAGTGAATGTAATCAACTAAGACATCAGCCCTGAGTGAATGTAATCAACTAAGACATCAGCCCTCAGTGAATGTAATCAACTAAGACATCAGCCCTGAGTGAATGTAATCAACTAAGACATCAGCCCTGAGTGAATGTGACCAACTAAGAAATCAGCCGTGAGTGTTTGTAATCAACTAAGACATCAGCCCTGAGTGAATGTAACCAACTAAGAAATCAGCCCTGAGTGTTTGTAATCAACTAAGACATCAGCCCTGAGTGAATGTAATCAACTAAGACTTCAGGCCTCGGTAACTGTTATCAACTTAGATCAGCCCTTGGTAATTGTTATCATCCAAGACATCAGCCCTCTGATACCGTTGGTTTTAGGTTTATATCTAAATTAGCTTAGGCTGATAACTACATTGGCTTGAGCTGATATCTTGATATCTTAGGTGATAACTACATTGGCTTGAGCTGATATCTTGATATCTTAGGTGATAACAAGTTTACCACGTTTAATAATATTAAACCACACATTTTCTGATCACACAATCAATAATCCGTCTTTATTAAAGTAAAATATAAAAATCAAAATTAATAAAATCTGCTACAATCCTTGTACTCCCAGGTTTTACAATTTTATAAACTTAACAAATATTACTTCTAATTATAATGCAATAAGCGGTTTTGGATTATTATTTTTCTGTTAATTAATTAAATCTTCCATAACCATTTTACTCTCAGGTTTCTGCTTTCTAATTGTATTCAAATAAGCGGTTCTAAATTGCATACTAGAATTGATGATTGTTGTAGAAAAAATGTTTGAAATTTTTTCTGGGTAGAACAGGTACTATATACCTCCCGTCATCCGTAAGAATCGACACATTCTCACTTGACAAGGTTTAAAACAAAAAAGTCCCTCGTTTCAGCAATTCCTCCTTTCCAGAGTATCCCAACACCACCCCTTGTCATTGTAACTCTGACATGAGACAACATTTCCTAGTTTTTCTAAATACCTGTTATTCCCAGAACTTCCGAATCACAAAGAACAGCATCATGATAGTCCAATACATTTGATGTTATGTTCTTTTCCCCCCTAAGATCACAGAGTACAACCTGGCTATGACATAAACCATATCAGTTAACTTTAACTGGCCGCCGTCATCATGAACCAGTGGTCGTACATTGACGCATACATCATACATCGCCGAGAGGGACGTGCGCAATTGATTTTCTGCGTGAATTTGACGTGTTTATGCAATCGATTCTGATAATAATTACTAATAAATAAAAGTACATTGGCTTTACCATGTTGTAAATATGTCTTGTGAGCGTGCAGGTGGAGGAATTAAGGAATGTTGCAGTTTAAAATGGATCAGTTTGTTTGTAAGACTTGAATTCCGTTTGCATTAAAGTCTGACTTTTCTTCTTATCTGCATGTGAGACACCCACCAAATCGATGTTTTAAAAACTCGTTAATCATTAATCATTAATATTAGTTATAAGAAATGTTTAAAGTAATTTGTTCTGTTTTTTTTACATATTACTAATATAATATAATATATAGGTGGAGGAATTAAGGAATGTTGCAGTTTATAATGGATCAGTTTGTGTGGAAGGGTTGAATTCCGTTTGCATTAAAGTCTGACTTTGCTTCTTATCTGCATGTTAAAGATGAATGGCCACCATTTTTGTAGTATTATCAATTAAAAGATTTAACTTAAACATCATACGAACATTTCTTGATAGTCCCGGAGAGAAACATATATTTAAAACCGCAAATTTAAGTTGTATGTAAAAAAAAAAGTATTATTTGCATGACGTAGATATTACTTTTACTACTGCGTGACAGCACGGGGAAATGAGGTAAATCTGAATTGTATAGCTGCACAACCATTGCCAGATAATTGATAAATGCATTTACCTGTGGATTAATTTACCTGTTTAAAGTTTTCTGCGTCATCAAATACAATCTTATTCTCGCTTTTCACATATATTGCATTGTGTGTTTGTAAATATTTATTGTTGTATATTGATTTCGATTTAAATAAACACTAACATTTTCATGAAACATAACATGGCCGGAGAACTTTAAAGCGACAAACAGCAAATCGATGTTTTAAAAACTCGCGTCGTATGTTACTTTTCCTACATAACTTGCATTTTTGCAATCATTAATATTAATTATAAGAAATGTTTAAAGCAAATTGTGTTGTTGTTTTTTTTACATATTACTGATATATATAATACTAATGCACCAATAATATATTTAAACTTATGGTAGAATATGGTAGAATAAGACGGACAAATTAAAACTCAAACTTTTATTTAATTATATGTAAGCAGTTTTGACGTCAACATGATGATACTGGAATCATAAATAGCTAAGAACTAAAACTAATTCATCGGTACGCGTTTTTATAATGTTAAACATTATTTATCATTTATGTTTATTATGTAATTTACTAATCAAAATAAACAAAGCAAATAAGTTATCTTGGTAATAGTAGAAGTACATATGATCAAGTACAGATGAATTATCGTTTTAAACGCAATTAATAAGTACTTAGCCTTAGGTAATCAAACTTGCATAAACTTAAGATGACTCAGAGAGACGCAATTCTTGCAAAATACTGCGGAAGAAATTAATCATTTTGTACCGAAAATCGTGCTATATTCTAATTTAAACTATAAATATTATGATATGTTGTCGTCGACCCGGATCGCCACTAAAACTGAGTACAGTGATAACAATCAGATTAAAAGGTCAAGATGAGGCGTCTTTAATAAGGAAATATGTCCTCGATAACAAACAGATGCACTCCGTGACAAAGAGGATCTTGTATACTAAAGTGCCTATTATGTCTCCTCGACAAATATAATCTCCACGCAGAGTTATCGTTCCTTGCACTCACATGTATCTCTGCTAACTACTAAATTACACGATTTGGTAAAACCTGTTAAATTGGAATATGTTTGCCTGAAACTTATTTATTTCTTGTGTAAATATAATTTTCAGAATATCTGCAAATTAGATGTTGCAAGATTTGAAATAATGCACGAAAACAATTTAGTTTTAATCGGGACTATTTTACTACAACAACCATACGTCTCTCAATCGATACGCATATGTGAACATTTCAAACCGAAGCTCGGTCAGAAAATTACTAAAAAAAATTAACTCATAGAAAAAACAAAACAACATTTAATATAGGTCTATATTTTATCTTTGCGGATCTCGCGAAAGGATTTATCATAAACATCCTCATAACTTTTTTGAATAATCACGTGACCTAACCGTTCGCCCTACTTTCTTTGACGTTGACAGACTCCGGTAGAGATTGGAAGACATATTATTTTTGATCATTACGTCACGAAAGATTTCAGATGCAACACGTCCTATAAGGATTGCATTGAAACTTAGTACACCTTTTAGCATTATGCGTAGATTTAAAACTGCAAACAGAAGTTTGATCCGACCATATTTAGCAGAGACATGGGCTTTTTTAGATTTTGATTTTCTATGCATTCATTGTATAAATTGGGAACTTTTCTCGCAGCAACTTTTCCTACATTTTCCAAAGGATTGTCTCCAAAGTGTGTCCATTTCCAAGGCATTATGTGCAAATGTAGCCGTGACAACATGCTTTGCGTTACTTATGTATGTCATTTTCTTATTAAATGCACACGACAAATAAACAGGTACAAGCTAGTCAACCGCATAGGGACCCCAAACACATAAATCAGTCCGGTAAACTCACCCCCCCCCCCCCCCCACCCGCCCCCCCACCCACCCCAACCTCCCAACCTCCCCACTTTTTTCATTTTGTGGCATACCTCATACATCTGTACTAAACACCACTGAAGACTGATGCTTCAATGAGCAGTGGGGGAGACATCTGTTTTCATTTTAAAAAAAACAACAACAGTTAATACTGACTTTTTCTTAACGACTTGGCGATGTGATGCGACGGCTTGCCGAGGTTTATATCATGAACTACTTATGACACAATGCGACGAATTTAAATGTGAGATTATAGTTATCACATAACTCGTAGCGTCGCTAAACGTGAAACTTAGCAGCTATTAACGTAAAACGTTTTTATTTTTTACATTGGCGCGTAAAAGAACTGTAATTACTAAACAAGAGAGCATCGCAGGCAATCAGAAAAAACGTAGTACATGGGATTCTAAATTTGATATGAACGTTTAAGTTTGGATACGCTGTGTCTTTTTTCTATAGAAACTGAGTTTACTGAAAATGTTTAATAGAATAATGTTCAGTAAGAGTCAAGGTCAATCACGGTGACCTATTTATGTTTTAATATAGTAATTTTGAAGACTGTGTCTAATTATGCCTTAGAAATTAAAATTGCCCTAACCAAAGTGTGGTAATATTGCGGAAGAAATGAAATCATTTTGTCCTGAAAATCGTGTTATATTTTAATTTAAAAAAACTAACCCGCCAAATAATGGCCAAATTACACTACAAAACCGTTCATCAAAACTCTTTCCATGAGTTCACATCGTATAATAATGTATATGTGCCTATTAAAAGTATAGGATTTTTTTCACGGGTTCTTAAAAATACCCGTGATTGAATATGCGTAAAATGAATTATGTGTTGGTAACTCTTAATTCAAGGCTCTAGCTTTGGGGGTTAAAGCCGTTTATATTGTGTCTATAGAGTTTGGATTCTCAAAATATGTATATATAAATACCTCGTTGTCAGGAGGTTTAGGAACGGTGTACATATAATGTAAAATGTGGTTGCTGTTGGCGGGATAGCTATTTTAAACTGTAAGTATATGTTGTCGTCGATCCGGGTCGACAAGTATTACCAGAAAGTAGGTTAATGTCAGTCGTGGTGACCTACGTTTGGTAAGTGTGTTGTCCTCATCAACTTGAATACCGTGGGTCTTAACGTTAACACAATTTATCAATGTCAGTCGGTGTGACCTTTCTTTGATATTGATGAGTATATCTCGTCCGAGTGTTCAAATATATGATAATTGAATGTTAATTAAGGACTATTGGTCCACCATCTTAAAAAATGGATGGGGTATGATCGAGTGAAATGTTCAACCAAATACATAGTTTAGGCATGAATAATGTCAGCCATATAGTACATGACAATAATTCAACACTATTTGTGAACATAATATCAGAAGGATAACTTATTTGGCAGAAATGATGGTTGAAATTTTCACTTGACCATACCTCACCCATATTTTTATAATTTGTTTAAAGATGACGGACCAATACCTCGATTTATTAATACAGTTTTATGTTGGCTTTAAAACTGCTTGGGTATAACAAACGCGTAGGAAAACTGGGTGGGGCAGGAGGGCTCCCGCACTCCCCACCCCCAACCTCCATCCCCAATAATGTGACAGTGGGGTGAAAGCATTTAATGTTTTGCTTGTAAAAGTTTTTCAAAAAAATTCTAGTCCCGCTCCTAATATTTGAAACGTTCCTACGCCATTGTATATTAAATAATATATTGGAGTTTTCAAATTGTCTTTGTTTTTCTACAATTCCTTATATTGAAATATATTATTGGTGAAATATAATAAAAACATATTAATATTTAAAAAAAAAATGCTTTGAACTATTCACATGTATTTATAATGATATTCAAATATGCCAATTATACTGCGCGTGTAGGATAAGCTTATGGTCCTGTTCTGAGTTGTTCAACTGGTGACCATGCGGTCAACATTATTCCTGCCCCAGGGTCACATTTTATCGATAGATAGATAGATATATTATTGATTTAAACTTTTACAGTTCTCATCATTACATGCATACTTTGTAATACATAATTATAATCACATGACAGGTTACACATATTTCTACACACTCACTTATAGTTCAATATTCAATACACTCCTTGATTAATCATAGACCATATAAATCGCACATGTTGTTTTACCGAAATATTTCAAATTTTGAGCTACAACCTTACTTAAATAGTGTTAAGAGTAAATGCACACGTCAATCTATTTCAAAACTTCGTGAACGTCGCATAGATTAGATGGGCAGATGGTCCAGAAATACAGTTCATATAGATGAGAGACGATGTAGACATTGTAACATACTCGAAGACGAGTACCATTTTGTTTTATGTTGACCATTGTATAATGATTTCCAACGGCCAAGTATGTTCAAATTTATAATGCTATTAAAAAGTGAAAACAAAAGGGAAGTCTTTAATTTTGAATTGTTTATACTCAAAGCATTATTATATAATAATTACCTATATTTTCCTTCTCCCAAGTAAATCTATTTTTTTTTCTTAATTATGGATATGCGCAAAACCTGAAGCAATCTCTTTGTATGATTGGGTTTGCTAAGATAAACTAATTTACTTTATGTATATTCTCCCAGGAATATTATTTAATAGTGTCTCAAATAATATGTTTTAATAGGTACAAATCCCTGTGGGATTTAATTATTTGTATTTTGATGAATGTATGTATTGATCATCAGTCATGTGACTCTATGTTTGTATAGTAAATATGTTGCCTCATGGGCCAATCTTGCCTAATGGCATTTTGAAAATAAAAAATTCCAAAAAAATTCCACATTTTAATCAATATACATTAAACGTGGCAAAATGTTCTGTCACAAGATAAATAATATATTATAACCTAATTCGTATAACGTCGTGGAAAAGGTAGTGGGGAACTTAACTATAACTAAGCTTTAAATAAATTATAAAGTGAATGTCGTTTAGAGCCGCCTCAGAGAGACGGGAAGGATACACAGGAATCCGGAAACCTGTCCTTCTAAAAAAAGTAGATACCTGTGGAATATATATATATATATAAGGTATAATAACAAAGACAATTGAAATCTCAAATGTTTATTTAATTATATGCAAACGGTTTCAAAATGATGCAGTAAATCGAGGTGCTAATTTTAATGCTTGATATAACACTCAAGATTGCAGTGTGTCCCTTTAAGCATTAATATAGTGCAAGAAACGGGATTAACCTAACGCCTCAGGTGGCGGATACAATAACTCTTGCAGTTGTTTGAATCGTAGCTATTATATGTGTTGTTTTTTTTATATATTATGTACATACCATGCACGCCCTTAGCCAGCCCAGAAATTTAACTGATGCCAATATCGTTTAAGGTAGGTCTTGGACTATGCCCCTTTGGATTTGTTTAAACTCTTCGTGCCATTTCCTTCGTCTTAATATAATTCTGGGACATGTTTTGGTTTTTTCAGTTTTAAGCGCGACAGTTGTATTCGATATTACTTCAGTTTCTATGCTTACTTCATAGTTTGCTACCTTCCCAAAATTCTACCGAAGCAGTTTTCTACCGAAGCTACTGCATCGGTGTGCCTCACTTGGATAGCCTGCACTATTATTTCCAGAATATAAAAAACATATTAGCTGTCATTCTGACATCTGGCAGGTACAGAATATTAAACCACAAGAGCTCCGATTCTCACAGCTACAACCATTCTTACATTTTTTAATGGGATTTTTATTTTTCATTTTCTTAAGAACTTCAGTTGATACTTCTGATTTAAAGGTATATTATACTTCATAATTACATCACGTCAAATGCGTATTTCGTACATGACGTTAAACCTGATTTTGGCTAGCTCTGTTTTTTTTTCACAGAAAAAGGGCGCGGCAATCTTGATTTTTTAAAAATTCACGGCGTCTCGTTATTTTTTTCTGAAAAATTTGCATTTGTTCAGTCATTAATAGTAATTAAAAGAATAGTACAATGCAAATTGTTTTTGCATATTATTAACTGTTGATAATTTCGCACCAATAATATATTTAAACTTATGGTAGAATCAGACGGGGAAAAAGGAAAACGTTTAAAGTAGCTATCCCGCCAACAACAGTCACATTTTACAACATTTGTACACCGTTTCTAAACCTGCTGAAGACGAGGTAGACATATAACTTGCATAGTTTGAGAATCCGAACTCTATGGACACAATATAAACGGCTATAACTAGCCAACCCAAACCCCGTTACTGGAGCGTTGAATTAAGAGCTACCAACTCATAATTCGTTTTACGCATATTCAATCACGGGTATTTCAAGAACTCGTGAACAATTCCTATACTTTTAATCGGCACATATACATTATAATATGACCTGAACACTTGGATAGAGTTTAGATAAACGGTTTTGTAGTGTACTTTTGCCGTTATTTGGCTTGTTAGTTTCTTGAGGGTCTCTCCGGGGTTTTGGGGAACAAGGGAACATGGCCATTTATTTTTGGGGACTTGGAACATTATCTGTTATGTTTAATATTTTTGGGGAACAAGGGAACACTGGAAACGTATTTTTTTTGGGAAAAAAGCAAAATATTTGGAGGGAACAAGGGAACATCGGGTAATATTTTCAGAGAAAAAAGAATCATGGATCCCGCCTGGGAGGGCCTCTTTCTTGAATTATTTGCAAGCAGGTTTAAAGTCAAAATGGTACTGAATAAATAAATGCAGACCCTAATTTCAATGCTTGTTAAACATTGCAAGATTGCCGTGTGTCCCTTTTATATCGATTAAATTATTCAAAAAATGGGGTCAGAGGGGACAGTATTTTACGATCTACCAGCTCTAGTTTCAACTATAATGTCCTAAAAAATAGTTCAGCTATTGTCAACGTTGATAATTCACATTTAAATAATTCTTCAGATTCAATTTTCTGATACGTTCATTCTTTGATATATCGTTTTTCATTTTATTTTGGTTTCAGTACTTTGTAGTAGGCCAAAAAAAACAACTGTGTTTCCGGTGACCCGATCGACCCTATTTTTAAGGGGCCGACCCTAAAACTTTTTATGAAAAAAAATATATATATATATATTTTTTTTTTTTAATTTGTTCTGAACAACGAATTATCACAATATATCGAGGTAAACGGACATCACAGAGAAACTTTCAGTTGTATCATCAACTTGTATGGGGTTTATGAGATAAATACATGTTGAATCCCACAATATCTTGCTCAAAAAAAAAAAAAGCCTACCTACCTAACTTATTATTTTAGAGCATGCAATAGGAAACACACCTATTTTTTTTGGCTCTATCATTAAATTCAGTATCCACAAGTTTAAATCGTTAAACATGTATAGCAACAAAAAAAATTAAAACTTACCTTGAACAGACTATATATCAATACGACAACACAGTCCCTAATATTCCATTCTGTACTGATACATGCATCCCAATGTTTTATATTTATGTATTTTTCTCCTTTTTTTGTTGACATTCATGTACAATGCGTCAGTCGTCTGCTAAGCGAACTGACCTTAGCTTTAACCTTAAGCTTCATATCATCGCTAATTGTGTGTATCAAAAATGAAATCAATATCACGTCAATGAGAACCATATTCTGTGGGTTTTTTTACCTTTTCTTCGCTTTAAAGGGACACTCGGCAATCTTAAAAGCGTTTCTCAAGTATTGAATTTAGGGTCTTGATTTATTTATCCAGTCCCTCATGGGCCTAGGAATTTATATGTGAGGAAGCTATACAGCTGGCTTGCGAAACGTGGGTGGTTCTACCGGGTGACCGCCCGTGCACGAAAATGGCACGTAGGGGCACCTGGGGTCTTCCTCCATCAATGGAAGCTGGAAAGTCGCCATGTGACCTTAGTTGCTGGTGCGACTATAAAATCCATTCTTTTCAATTATTTATCCAGTATCATTTTGACTTTAAACCTGCTTGCATATAATTAAATAAAATGTTGAGTTTTCATTTTCCCGTCTTATTCTAACATAGGGTTAAATATACATTATTGGTGCAATATAATCAACAGTTAATAATATGCAAACATATTTTGCTTTATACTATTCTTATAATTAATAGTAATGATTGAACAAATGCAAGTTATGAGGAAAAACTAACGGGATGCCACGAGTTTTTAAAAAAAATCAAAATTGCCGTGTGTCCCTTTAAATAGTTTACAAAACAATCCGGCAGATTTACACCGAATCGATTGTGCAAAAAAGTGTGATTGAGACCCATAAAAAGTTTTGATTCGTCATATTCGGCATCTTTGATTCGTCATTCGTTTTGATTCGTTTACGTGACTCAAGAGTCAAAATTAATTAATCACCTTTAACAAGTAATTAATGTTTCTTTAACAATGTAGACAAACTGATTTGCGCACGGCAACATACTTTAAACTGTCGAACGTTAGCAACATATCGAGATCATCGTTAAGATAAGGCAGTTATATATGTTTTCTCGAGGGGCAGATCGAATACATGGATTGCATACAGATTATTCTACACAAGAAATAAACTGAGGAATTTAATTCCAATCACATGACTATGCAAATTCGAATTACGTTTCTGTATTTTGCATTTTTGCGATTTTATTGTAATGATTTTGGAAAGAAAAGGTTACTGTTCAATAAACATAAAACCAAATTCAATTACTAGTATACAACGATGCAGTCCAGCTAGAAGTACATTATTTGTAGCTTGCCACGGAAATGAGCAAAATGTGAACTCTAAAGCTGTAACAGCAGAAACCAGAGAATAAGTATACTTACTCCCTGCAGAAACGAGTAAATATGTGAAACTTTTAATAGTTATAATAGTAAAAATGATAGTAGAAACATGCCAATTTTTTTTTTTAAAAATGTCATTTATAAAATTCACTGCATAAGTTTAGTTAGACTGGTATCAGTCTATAAATTAGACTATAAATAATAAAATTAGACAAATTAAAAAAATAAATAATAATACTCTGCATAAAAAGTGTTTGTTTTATTTCAAGCTGTTTCTCTTCATGAAACTTAATGTGCAGATAAGACCATACACGTTATAAGTGGAGATATTTGCCTCTTTCAGTGCTAAGGAAATTCTATAATATCAGTTAAAAGGTTATATGATGTTTAGTTTTCATACTATAAAGGTAACAACCGTATAAACACTAGTACATTGCCCCACCCCACACCCTCCCCCTCCCGCAACAAAAATAAAAGAAACAAATATATATAAGTAAACTTACATCACTCCAGAAAACTCATAAACTGAAAATAGCTGCGCAAACACACGTCAAACTTTATCCATAAGTGTATTGAAAAAACAATATATTGTTTGTCACTAATTCAATTTTATCCGAAACTTTAATAACATTTGTAAATATACACACAATTAGAATTAGTGTACCATCAGCGTACTGAATATATTTAATCAAGGACCTTAAATCAATCATATTAAACGACACAACTTCCGCTACTTGAGGCTACTGCATTCAGAGTAGCTGAGCGCCAAAAATACGCCATGACTAAAACCAATTAAATAGTCAAGTACGACAGTAAGCCCGGCCGAAAGGAGTTATCCAGCTTCCAATAGATAGGAGGTATGGGCTACTAAAGAGGTTGCTGGCCAGGGTGAAACTTTACAATATTTAATGCAACTTAAACTTATATTGCTAAAGTAAAAATGCACAACAAAGATAGAGAAAATTAATTAGGATTACTGAAAACTCCTACTTATTAATATAAAAAATAATCGTCAACAACGAGTTAAAACAAAAAAACAAATTGTCGAACGTGGGATTTCTTGTAACTATAGGTAAAATACTAAATGACCCCTTCCCCTCCTCTCCCAACCTAACCAATCCTGTCCGGAGCGTTATCTGGAATTGGTTCGAATAGTGTTTCCATGTAGGTACAACCATTCTAGGTCACCTTTCATGTTGAACGCAAACGCTACGGAATTTCAAGTTGCACGTGCCGAACATTGTAGCAGTACAAGTTGTTTGTACCTACATCACCTGACCGGTAAGTTAACGCCCATGACTGGTCTATTCCGGAGTAACTGTGAGAATCATATATCTTATGGTTTTATATTCGGTTCCTACCATAGAGCTATGACGCGGCCTATAGGGAATATAGGTAGGGCATGCGGCGCTATACTATCCGCACTTTCCGGCGATGTTTCTGAATATAAAACTCAACGACTGCATAAACAACAACTGTATTTTACATGACTAAACATTTAAGATGAATGGCCACTCTTTTTGTAGTATTATCAATTAACACATTTAACTCTTAAACATCATATAAACATTTCTTGATAGTCTCGGGGAGAAATATATATTGAATTGTAAATATCTATTGTTGTGTATTGAGTTCGATTTAAATAAACATAAACATGTTCATGAAACAAAACATGGCCGGAGAACTTTAAGAAATTTCACAGGTCCATGCATGAAAATAAGTTTCCAAATACGGAACGAGATTTCAGACTAAAGCGGGGTATTTCAAGAGGAAAACATTAATTCAAGAAAAACATGTCGGAAAATATACAGTCTTTAACAAATGACTGGATCGGTGTGATATCCTTCTCTTTGGTGAGTTTTATGCATGGACGTGTGGCTTTATTTGTTTAGTCAAATAAAATACGACGGTTATTTATTCAGGCATTGCGTGACATCTCCAAAACATGGTCGGAAATTGCGAATGGGGTTGGGCCGCATACTCTACCATTATTCCATATAGACCGCGTCATAGCTCAGACTATGGTACACACAGAATATAAAACCATAAAAGCTATGATTCTCACAGGTAATTCCGGAGTAAAACGATACAATTATAGACAATTTGAAATGCACACAAATATTCTTATACGTATTTATATAATATAGGGGATATCGGTACTGTATGCGGCACCACAACATCCGTGCTTTCCGGTGATGTTTCTGAATGCATCACGCAATTCCTGCATAAACAACCGCTGTATTCATTGCCTGATGTCTCCAAAACATCGCCGGAAAGTGCGGCCGGGTCGGGCTATTGTCCCTATTTGGCCGCGTCATAGCTCGGACTATGGTACACACAGAATATAAAACCATAAAAGCTATGATTCTCACAGCTAATTCCGGAGTAAAACGATACAATTATAGACAATTTGAAATGCACATGAATATATACGTATTTATATAATGAAATTACCACCATTGTATTGATGGCAATTAACCTCTGTAGGTGATATATGATTTCCATTGAAGTGTACGTTTAATTAAAGTCTATTGTTCGAGATCCATGGTCGATTTGTAAAATTTGCTATCGAGGTTAAAAATCCAATGTCTTCTAGACTACTGGTATTGAAAGTTACAACTTCTCCCATACACACATTGTATGCGCAACAGATTTATTGTGATTACCCCACCATTTATATTACAGAAAATTGTAAAGCCATTAAATAAACAGCGAGTTTTAAATATTTATATTCGTAATTAAGGATTGAATTCAATATTTCGACGGGGTATGAAAAACATTAGGGTAGCTTAACGTTAGCAAGACGTCTTCACATTAGGTTCGTTTGAACTGATTAGTGAAATAGTCTAATGCTCAAACTTTTTTATGTTTTTCATATTCTTCCGTGGTCGAGGGGTTAACGACGTTGCGTTACAAGTAACCGCACCGCCTCTCACCGCTGCGGGTTAGAATCCCATCGCAGTGAGAAAGAGTCTATTCTTAAAAATGGGGGAGGTATACGGTACTGGTTCTACCCAGGAATAAGTGGGTGGTCTGCCTTCACACAAAAACTTTAAAATCGACCGTAAAAAAAGGAGAAAGATGTACTGAAAATGACGTAAAATACTAAACAAACAAACAAATTCATACCCCGAGGAAAGATTGACTTTTCATTTCGTTTAATTATTATAATGAGTATTTTGTACTGATCAGTTACAAGTATGCGATTGATTTTATTGATTTTATTGATCGATTTTCATCGTAATTACACCTGACAGAACAGTTAAGTGGAGATGCTATCATCGGTACTTTGATATCATATGATACTGTTGGCATTTCCTCAATGTGTTCATCTCATTTTAAAGGGACACACGGCAACCTTGAAGTAAAGGGACACACGGCTACCTTGAAGTAAAGGGACACACGGCTATCTTGAATTTTTATCGAAATTTAAAATTAACATCGTGATTATCATTCCAGTATTATTTTAACTTTAACACTGATTGTATATAACTAAATAACAGTTTTCGTTTTCAAATGGGTGGGTGGGTGGGTGGGTGGTTCGGTCGGTCGTTTTTTTTTTGTGTGTGTGTGTGTGTTTTTGTGTGTATGTTTTTTTGTTTATTGTTTTGTTTTTTGCTTCAAATGTACTACTTACCTCTTATTCTAATAATTACAACGGACGTTGTTAAAACATAATCGTATCGATATCAAAACACACACGTAAGCACGCACGCACACACACACACACACACACTCCTGTATATATTATATGTCAGTAAATTCACCGTAAATTATGATGTCAAAAAGTGGGATGAAATCAGTATCATATTTTATCCCGTCTGCTATGATTCCGTATATAAATTAAATAATTATGCTGCTATATGTGTTTTATGATTGTAAAGCATGATAAGTAAATAAACAATGAAACTAACAAGAAATGCGTTACATGTAGACGATTTTTATAATAGGTTAGTTTGTGGAGGTCACATGATGTCAAGTCACATACTTGTAGTCGTCGATATGGAGATGACAGGAAGGTAAAGTGAAGAATTAAAAGAAACTGTATGAATACGGATACGTTTTTATTTGGTCTTAGGCATACATTATACATGTTAAAGGGAACATATTCAAGTGTTTTCAATTAAACGATTTACACCTGAGCTATTACAAAGGGAATTTCAGTGACCATGCTACAATATAATATAAAAGTCATATTTACTTAAATGTTACAAGTGATTATCATAATTATGGGCCCTATTCATGTTCATTTTTTAGTTGTATTAAGGCTCAAAACCGCTTCGGAGTTGCCGTTAAGGCAATCAACTTTGCATTTTAAATGAATTACACGTGATCTTATAAAAAATATTTTAATTTCTTTACTTCTTTACTTCATTATAATACTCAAATATAAATGGGTGGTAAAAATTAAAATAGATGCCGAAATGGTTTGATGCCGAAACGTCTGGGTGCCGATTCGTTTAGGTGTCGAAATGGTTTGTTGCCGAAACGTCCTGAATCGATCTTGATCACACAGACGCAAAAACTTGAGAATTGTCTGCATTCATTTATAAGCATTTTTCATGTACTGATCATTGGGACCCTGCTTTAATTAGACTAACAATAGTTTTCGTCTAGAAAATTAGAAAACGAAAACGGAGTAACATACTTGTGTTGCAATAAGCAGTGGTGTGCGTGCATATTACAACGGTTGTATTTGATAATGTTTTGGAAATGGCAATTATATAATGTAATTAGAACCCACGAATGTCAAATTGTATACATAGTTATAAAATTTTATTTTGTGTTACCATCTTAATAATTAGTTAACTATTCTATGCATTTAAAACTAACTTCAAAGCATGATATGCACGCGTTCGCCTATGTAGTTCTATTGCATGGCATAACAGTACGCATTCTTTTCCCACACGCATTTACATTTCTTTGCGAACCACTATCTTGATTTTTTTTTAAACTCGCGGTGTCCCATTAGTTTTTCTACTATAACTCGCATATGTGTAATCACGAAAGTAGCTATCCTGACAACTACAACAAAGTTTACAACATGTGTGCACCGTTTCTAAACCTACTGACGACGAGGTATACAATTATATAATTTACCTATTTTGAAAATCCAAACTCTATAGACACAATATAAACGGCTTTAACTGCCAAGCCAAACCCCAAAACTGAAGCGTCGAATTAAGAGTTACCAACTCATAATTCATTTTACGCATATTCAGACACGGGTATTTTAAGAACCATTCAATAAACATATACTTTTAATCGGCACATATACATTATTATATGATCTGAACACATTGATCGTTTTGAAAAAGGGTTTTTGTAGTGTTTTTTGTTGTGTTTTGCCGTTATTTGGCGTATTAGTTTCTTTAATATTACTTAGTATAATTGTTCAGAGCACATTTTTGTGCATATAACTAACTGTTGAATATATCGCAACGCATCCTTGGCCAGGATGGTAAAGACGATGCGCTTCTCGCCTCTTCAAAGATCTCGCCTCTCCTAAAGATCTCGCCTCTTCAAATGTCGCTGGAGCTCGACTTGTTTAATTAAAAAAAAAATCGATTTTTACATGTGGCGGAATGTGGAAGGTATACAGTAATAGTTCTACCCAGGGGAAAGTGGGTGGTCCACCTCCACTACAAAACAATCGGCCTTTATATATAGTCTAAAATTACGTAAAAAAAAGTTAAACCTTACCTCTCTTGTATTGTTATTCCCGTTCACTCACTGTTTAAAGCATGATTCCACGCATCTGTGACTATATCAGTACTGTTGTCCGTCCATTTATGCTTAAAACAAAATTAATATTTCTCACATTATATCTCTCTTGAACAAATCAGTTTTAACAACAGCAGTAGAGTTATGTTCAATCAAAATTAACGGCGCACTGTTTCATGAGAAATAACAAATAATGTTCATAAATGTGTAAACACAACTCAAACGCATCTTGGAAATTTGCTCTTTAATCCCTCATTAGCCGTGTCCAATGGTTGTCATATGCCATATATACAAGTATAATGTAAGTATATACGGAAATGAACTGTAAAAAAGAAATAACTCTTATACAGGACATTAACGGTTAAGGTAGTGTCGAACAGTGAGAGGGGTGACTCACAATTTAAAATAGCAAAAATTGGTTATAACTGCTGATTTGAGTAAAAAATACTACTCCTCCGTAAAACTGACTTTATTGATGCGAATAACAAATATTATATATTATCATTTACTTTTCTTTCAAGTTTATCTGCAATGCTGCTAATTGAAAAAATAAATAAATAGAATTTGCATTTACGTATACAACTAGTCTAGATCATCTGCGACGCTTGCTTGTTTTCAAGACAAACCCACTGAAAAAGTATGATTTTTGCCGATACACTGGTAAGGTGTCTGATTGGTTGAGACAGGAACACCTGCTATCCAAGATATACAACCTTAATTTCGACTTTAAAAGTCTGCATATTGTAAAATTAAAATATTGAGGGGTCCTAGCTGTAATTTTAAACAGGTTATCCCATTTGTTTCAGTAAAAATGTTTTTAAACGCGTTTTATTGTCAAATATCCGTTACAAAATCCTGCTTTCCCATCGCTTAATAGAATTTAGGCGGGACCGCGTAATGTATAGTCCAGACCCAATCACACAATTAAATTCGTCATAGTATGTTATTGTTGTAAATGAAATTTAATTGCATATATAGTCTATTATAATTCTTTAAGAATGGCATAGTTTAAATCATGTGGAATGTTTTATTGTATACACTGTTGTACTATGTCGAGACTTTAATAAACTATAAAACCTACATACACAGTACCAATGGGAGTGTAACGTTCTTAATGTGGTTCATAATATTATATACTTAAAAGGTGCTGTCGCTTTAAATTAATTGTTTATTACGCTCCCCTGTAAATATGCATTCATAATGTCTCAACGTTGTTCAAGATATGCCATTTATAAATTAGAAGTACAAAACCATTTTTCATAAATAAGATTTAGCGTTAGTATTACATATAGAAACGGCTAACATTTTGAATTGCGGTGTGTGTGTCATGGGGTGGGGTGCGGGGTTGTGGTGTGGGGCTGTACAGCAGTAATTGATAATGACTATTATCAATAGTGAAGACATTTGATGAAATGTGCACTAAGAGTACGATAACGTCTTTTTAATATTGTTCTGCACAATGATGTAGGATTTCTAATTTACAATCCTTGGGCGGATTTAAAGGGACACGCGGCAATCTTGATTTTTAAAAGCTCACGGCGTCCCGTTAGTTTTTCTACACAACTTGCATTTGTTGAATTATTAATATTAATTATAAGAATTTATAAATCAAATTGTTGTTGAATATTATTAACGGTTGATTAAAGTGCAACAATAATACATTTAAACCTATGGTAGAATAATACAAATCAATGAAAACTCAAAAAAATAATCTATATATACAAGCAGGTTTAACAAATTTATACTGTATACATTAAACGATAGTCTAATTTCAATGCTTGATAAACACTTCAAGATTGCTATGTGTCCCTTTAATATTGTTCGGCACAATGTAGTATTTCTAATTTGCAATCCTTGGACATATTTTACATGTGTCAAAGCGTTGTTTGTTTGAATGCTGTTTTACTTTATGTTTAGCACATTTCAGGTCATATATGACGGTTGCTGTTTTTTTTTGTGGTAGATGCAGACCACCAAATTTTCCTAAATAGAACCAGTACTGTATATATACCTCCCGCCATTCGTAAGAACTGACACTTTCCCACTTGACAAGACGAGCTCCCAGTGTATCAAAGCAAATTACGAAACCGCACAATGGGTGGTACAATGTAATATCATCTCTCGTGTTTGGCGCTTGGCATTATGGGGGGAAAAAGTAGTCCGGTCAGGTGATTTGCATATATATAGCTAGGGACCAAAACCCAGGTTTTAGGACCCAATCTAGACACGCCGGACAAAAGTACCAAACTTTCCTCAAATGTGTGTTTTATATTTCTATGTATTTTTAAAAGGGTCCCCAAAGGTTCGTGAATCCCTAAATGTATTAAGATTATATACACACCGAATTATCGCACCGCGGATGAAGTCCTGAAAAACAAGGAGGGCACCTGCCGAATATCAGTGATGAATTTGAAAAATTCAAAATGACGTCAGTATGAATGTAGTATTTCTAATTTGCAAACCCTTGGACGGATTTTACGTATATCAAAGAAAATTACGAAACTTTCACGTGAATAATTTCAAATGAACAAATATAAATCACAGACCTAATAATAATATTAATATGTCTATGTATAAATACGCAATGTAATGCACCCTGTAATGATTGTATTTAAATTGAACCTCTGAACATTAATATTCGCTGCACTATTATATGATTTAACGAAATGTATTAACAATGAAACTTCAAACTGAAATTACTGTTAATAAGTTTTGTTCAATGACACCCAAGTTTTTCCTCAATACAAACATAGATTTATTAGAAACAGCTCGTATTTTTTAAAAAAAATAATAGCTCGTTTTTTTTTTGTCGTTTTTTTAAATAGCTCTTGTTTAAAAAACAAAATAGTAATAATAATACTTAAAACATACGTTTAACAAAAATGGCTCGTCTTTTTTGGACCATATACATGTATGTAAAACAATCATCACTCCTGTGATGGATGAAAGATTAATTATTCTAATTTATTTGTTTAGGTTAACTCTTTACTACTGGTTGGTCCACCTCACTTCATCGGCGATTTTCAACTTGTTTAAGAATTGAATTGGATTATATAGTCGCACCGCCAGCTAAGGTCAATAATATGGTGACTTTTCAGCTTCCATTGGTGGAAGACCCCCAGAATGCTCCTTCGGGCAATTTTCTAGCACTGTCGGGGGCGAGCACCTGGGTGGAACCACCGACGTTCAACCTCAAGCCAGCTGGAAAGCTTCCTCACATAAAGATTCATGGTCACATGAACTTGTTTAAGATTTGATATATACGAAAACATGATTAATTTTTGATCGACCCTCTTTACAAATTATTAATATAAATCATATATACGCTATATTGATTACATTTTCATATTATTATAAATGATTGAACATTTACTTCTTTTATAGCTCATAATATATAAGTACATATTGTCAATCCAATGTTTGCATAGTATCTCTACTTGCGTACACTTACTAACTTGCAACTGGGGTCACAATTTGAAAAGAATATTTATTTAAAGTAAAAAAAGAAACGAAGCAGTAAATGTAATAAACGATATACAATTACATTTCTGTGTTACATGAAGGTCAACTGATTTCTAAGTTTACGAATATTCACTCTACGCTACGATACTCTACACTGCCTATAGCGGAAAGTATCATATGATTTTAATGAGATTGTTGTTTTTTGTAATGTCCTAAAAAGGTTAATTATATATACACACTAAAGACTACTTTAAAAACGTTATAACACTATTATACTTGGACTGTTACTACTATTCTACTGCAAAATAATCATCCACACAAAATGAAACTGAATGACATTACAGGAATTCCATCGAAAGCTATAAAAAATAACACAATATAATGAAAAGTAATAGTCATACAATTAGCATTGATCGAAAACAATATGAAAGTATACAAAGGTTATTGAAGTTGTATGGCTAAATATTACTTGGAACTCGTTGCTTTGGCGCAGGACGACGAGGCTAAATATTACTTGGAACTTGTTGCTTTGGCGCAGGACGACGAGGCTAAATATTACTTGGAACTTGTTGCTTTAGCTCGTCGTCCTTTGCCAAAACAACTCGTTCCAAGTAATATTTAGCCATACAAATTCAATTAAATACAAGAGTTCAATTCTCTTCGTTACTCTACCAAAGTTTTAAATCTATTATTGGTGCAATGTAATATATAGTTAGTAATATGTAAAAACAATTTGCTTTGAACTATTCTGATAATTAATACTAATGACTGAACCAATGAAAGTAATATAGCAAAATTAACGGGACACCGTGAGTTTTTAAAAAAATCAAGATTGCCATGTGTCCCTTTAAGGACATATTGCGAACCTATTTTATTTGTGTGTGTGTTGTTTTTATCTCTATCTATATATATAATGAGTAAGTAGGTAGGGAGGAAGGGAACAATAGCGAATTATAACAAAAAGTATTTTGAAAACTTTTCTTTTTGCATTCATAAAAGTAAAGTTCAAAGTATTGTAATAATACCCGTCAACAACAGCCAACTTTTACAACAAATGTACGCCGTTTCTAAACCTACTGACACTGAGGTATATAATATTATATAACTTACATATTTTGAGAATCCAAACTCTATAGACACAATATAAATGGTCTTAACCAGCCATGCCAAACCCCACAATTGGAGCTTTGAATTAAGAGTTAACAACTCATAATTTATTTTACGCATATTCAATCACGTAAATTTCAAGAACACGTGAAAAATCATATACTTTTAATTGGCACATATACATGAAGATATGACCTGAACACCTGGATAGAGTTCAGATAAATAGTTTAGTAGTGTAATTTTGCCGATAGTTTCTTTAATCTATACCCTAGATAATATTCAATATAATAAAGCACTATAAAGAAATTACTACAATCGTCCGCAATTTATACCAGGGCCCGTATTCATAAAGCATATGAAAAATATGGAAAGCTATATGAAACCGTGGAAAATATTACTTAAGTCAATATTTAAGATGTTTACATATTTTTAAATGTCCTAATTAACCTCTTCGACACTACAGAGCATCTATTTTCAGATAAATAGTTAGCTCTAGGTTTTATTTATTCATACAGAAAGGTGTTAAAAAAATTGATAAAGTTTGACTTAAGATATTGCTAAGAAGCTTTATGAATACGGACCCTCAGCTAATCCGTCATGAAGCAAGCTCAGCAAGTAAAAACTGTTGAAAAGTAATTTTAAAACAGAATAATAGTGCAATTTAATGTTACCGAAAATACACAAATTTGTTAAATTTTGATGAGGAGTTGCTCAGCTTAGAATTGACACTGGGTGATATGAAGGATTGGATCAAAATTTATTCATATATAGCATATGCAATTTCTTTGGATCAAACACAGACGTAATATGTCTGTGGATCAAATCCGTATTTTAAAACGGATTTTACAACGGATTATCAAAGTGTTTTAAAATTCTTCACGACTACTTTGAAATGCTAATATTATCGAGGGTGTAGGTCTGGATTTGGGTGGCGCGGGCGTGTGGCGGAAGGGTGGGGGCGGGGGCGATGAGGGGTTGTGCAAATGTGTATCTGATATCGGAGGTGGTAGACTTATGCAAAAGGTTGTTTCTACAAATGTTAGGACCAAATAAATATAAAACACTTGGCAGTATTATTTCCTATTCGTTTAAACTACCGAGTACCTTAGGCAGCCACTTTCGTCGCCAGACTGTAATAAATGCACTTTAAGATGTTATCCAGCCCTTCGTTCTGCGGTTTTAATAAGTCCTTGAAAATTACATAATATACTTGATGATTACAATTGCTCGACTCTATGGTGTCCTATTGTCTAAAGCAACATAGCTATACTAAAGGAAAAAAGAAACGCAACTTAGTGTATGTGTACTATGCTGCGCTTAATCGAATGGTACATGGCTACATTAGACCTTTCCTTTAGGAAAAAAATACTTAAACAACATATAACACACCACATGAATATCCCGTCAATGTTTCATTATTGATAGAATACGCGTTTGGCTCAAGCAGGTGAGCAAACTTAGGATGTAAACAATTGAAATCTCCTCACATTAAATACAGTACTAATTGGTCCACATGTTCAAAGCGGAACTTCAGCAGAGTGTAATGTGATTAAAAAGTCTACAACACAACAGTTTTGTTCTTTATTTAACTAGCTGCAACTTTTTTTCTTCTTTTTTTTTCTTTTTTTTTTTACAAAACATCTTGGTATTACTCTGGAATATTACGTGACATTTAGTATACAGTATATAAATTACATAGCGGAAATTCCCGAGTCGCGCTTCTTTTAAAATAGAACGGACGCTGCAAATACAGAATAACGGACGCTACAGCTTTTGTAAGGGATGTGTGTGCATGTCCTGTTACCACGCCAAAAAGGAAACACTCAACGTATGAATCACAAATGTGAAAGTTGTTTTGACTGGGGAAAAGTAACAAAAATAGTGTCCTTGAAACCTGGGTTGAACCCTAATCGGAACACGTCTCAATGCGTATGTATGTGAATTTATTGAGCATTGCACTGAAGATTTTGAGGAAATACACAATAACTATACAATAATGAGCGTGCTTAAAGAAACTAACCCTTCAAATAACGGCTAAACTCCACTACAAAACCGTTTATCAGAACTCTAGACAGGCGTTCGTCATATAATAATAGATATGTGCCGATTAAAAGTATAGGTTTATTCAACGGTTTTTAAAATAATCGTGATTGAATGTAAGTAAAATATATACCTCGTCGTCAATATGTTAAGAAACGGTGACCATGTGTTGTAAAATTGACTGTTGTTGACGGGATAGCTACTTTAAAAAAGTCTAACCCGCCAAATTAAAATCTGAACTGATTATAAAACAATAAATAGAAACTATTTGACACACAATATATATACATATATATGCTTAGGCGACAAAACAGGGTTTAACACCATAAAACACAGTGTCATTATCATTTTTTTTAAATTATGGATGGGGTTGGTGGTTGTATTTTTAAGTTTATCAGCATTCTATACAAAAACTCGACGTTCTTACATCGATATTTTATATGAAAACTGCAACAAATAGGCACACATTGCATATATCCAACCAATATCAAAGAAAACAACAAGATATAGCATCCGGTATACACAGTTATAAAATTGCTAACCGAAAACGTTCATTAAAGCCGCATTATATCCTCTAAAGGTAGCGCACATTCCTTATGAGGTTGCTGGATTTCAAAGGTAAACGAGATTGAATTAGGTTGTAAACTTGAAACACGACTTGTTGTATTTGTATTTAATTAAACCCCAGCGTTCGGTAGACCCTACCACCATTATTTATACACTGAAGCCAGTTAGTATTTCGTCTGCTTCAAGATAAGGGTTTCAGCATTCTGACCAATCACTGATCTTATTTTTTGCAGGTACACCTATTAATAGATGCACTAACATTCACAATTTGACAGTTAGGAATAAAAAAATTGTTCAAGAAAGTATAAAAAATAAATAAATGTTATACTTATTTTGATATATCCATTTACATGCCAAATGTTATGGTTTAAAATGCTTTTTTATTTAGAAATTTTTGATTAAACCTCTCTGAGAGGCATAATGCATAAATTGATCAGAAAAGTTTCTTTTCGGACTATTTTGGGTTTTTATACCCTGGCCTTTAACACTTTATGCGGCAAGCTTGGCTACCTGCGCTGCGTTCATGGGTTTTTTCGGCCGTATCATCGGTTACAAATGTTAATAGTCGGTTTGGTAAGTCTTTGGCTAGCATCGATGACTTCGTTATGACGTAATTTCAAAGTGTTATTTCGGAAACAGGAATTGTGGACAATGTAATTCCAGTCAAAAACAATATGCATACACTTACTGCTAAGCAGAAATTTGTTTGGTGTTTAAAATAACGTTATTTTCCAGCACATTTTAGACTTTGTATGACGGTTGATTTTTAGTGTCAGAGGCAGACCACCTACTTATTCCTAGGTAGAACCAGTACTGTATACCTCACGCCATCCGTAAGAATCGACACGTTCTCATTTACAGTGGGGTTTAAACCCGCAGCAGCGAGAGGCTAGAGGTAAGATGTCCGGCGATGACGTATAATATTACCAATGGTAAACTAACTGTTTGCCAATGGGAGGCTGTAGGCCTTTGTAACGACGCCCTCGTTCGTTACCGGTGTTTGACCTTGACTCCTAGTTAGGATCCCCGTTCGGTTAAGTGAGACACTTAGCTACTTAGATAATAATCGAAATGAAACTGGATAAACAGGAAAACTACAATTGATCTACTCGTTAGATACCATCATCTTATTGTTTCGGAAATCCAACTTGCAACGATATAAACAATTTTGGCGCCTTAACTAAAATGGCGCCTAAACTTAGGTGGAGACACGCCCAAGCATATAAGAAAATTTACAAAGTTCACTAGACACGGGAAGAATGCAAATAGACTCTGAGAATCGGATGTTTGTTTTAAATACACGCCAATGCTGCTACATATTATGTAGCCGAGCAACCCTCCTTCGGAAATCGGTTTCCAATGTATCAGGTCAACCTAATACTATCTTAAGGTTGGACCAAGTACACTGGTACCCGGTACGCAGTGTTGTCCACTGGTCCCCGAAATCACACTTACATATTATGCTGTTTTATATGGTCGGGATGAAGATTTTTAGTAGTCTTGCAGCGGAATCTAAGATGGCTTTGTTATTATATCAAGCCTCTTTCATACTAGCCACTGTTAGTACAGAGGAGGGCGTTGTTTCCTGTCATCCTTTCACCATTTTCTGGTCCTCCGTTATCTCGTATTGCCCCATGTTTGTACAGCATTTAGTAACACGGATCTTCGAAACTATGAGACTTGCGCATGCGAATGGTGTGCAGGCGTGCAAATACAGCTACCGCCGCAGAATATAAATGTAGCAGGACTATTGTTGGACTATATAGGATCAATTCATATCTATACTCCAACATTAAGTCTATTTTTTAAGGTTAATATCTAAAACTGTTAATTCTGCTTTCCTAACTTACCTATTTCCCCCATCTCTGAAGCCGCGATGTTTTTGGTTATAACATTTCTTATTTAGTGTTTACCCAACATTTTCAACCAATCAGTTGCCTACGATTTTCAAATATTTGCTCCAGTTACAAACTTGTATTTATGATGATTTTACTACCATCGCGCTTCACGATTAAGAGGGTGACCTATATTGGGAGAGACTATCGATAAACCTATGTTAAACACTAAATCGCTATGAAGAGAAATGTTCACCATTAAGAACCCGAGGTCGGTCTCTTCGTTCCCTCCCTTTCGGTTTCATAAAAGCAAAGATTTTCTTCATAGCCTCTTTCCTATACATAGCTGCCTATTCATACTAATTCATGCTATTATTAAGTTATAAAAACACCAACATCAACGGACAAATTAAACTCATCTATTTGCACTAGCTCACCATCGTATGATTTAATTGATGTAGTCACACGAACTTATTGTCCTGCTCTACAAATGTAAGTACCTGAAGTCACAGATCTGTGTCAACTGTATCTTTTCATCCTTATCACGTGTAAGTACACCTTATCACGTGTAAGTACATGACGTCATCGAGTTGGCAAGTGAGTGTTCCGGCCACATGATGAGACCACTTGAAATCGCTTGTATGAGTAGGACAGCAGTCATCGCTATTTGTGTAATATGCGCTGTTCAACTAGAGCGCGCGATCTGTAACCGTACCAATGTTTCCTACCGTTCGTACATAGCCTAGATATGCATTACCAACATAAACCGTCGCATGTGTCAATTTTTGCTACTGTCTGTACATGGCCTAGATATGTCTTACCAACATATACTGTTCGAATGTGTCAGCAATTGCTACAGATGTACATAGCCTATTTATGTCTTACCAACGTATACCGCAGTTGCTACTGTCCGTACATAGCCTAGATATGTCTTACCAACATATACTGATCGAATGTGTCAACAGTTGCCACTGCCCGTACATAGCCTAGATGTGTCTTACCAACGTATACTTCTCGAATGTGTCAGCATTTGCTATTGATGTACGTAGCCCAGATATGGCTTACCAACATATAATGTTCGTATGTGTCAATGTTTGCTACTGTCCGTACATAGCCTAAATATGTCTCACAACATAAACTGTGTGTATGTGTCAATGTCTGCTTCTGTCCTTACATAGCCTAGATATTTCTTACAACATAAATTGTTTGCATGTGTCAATATTTGCTACTGTCCGTACATAGCCTAGATGAGTCTCACAACATAAACTGTTCGTATGCGTCAATGTTTGCTAATGTCCGTACATAGCCTAGATGTGTCTTACAACATAAACTGTTCGTATGTGTCAATGTTTGCTACTGTCCGTACATAGCCTAGATGTGCCTTACAAAATAAACTGTTCTAATGTGCCAGCATTTGCTACTCTCCTCTCCGTACATAGCCTAGATATGTCTTACAACATAATCTGTTCGAATGTGTCAATGTTTGCTACTGTCCGTACATAGCCTAGATGTGTCTTACAACATAAACTGTTCGTATGTGTCAATGTGTGCTACTGTCCGTACATAGCCTAGATGTGTCTTACAACATAAACTGTTCGTATGTGTCACAATGTGTGCTACTGTCCGTACAAAGCATAGATGTGTCTTACAACATAAACTGTTCGTATGTGTCAATGTCTGCTACTGTCCGTACATAGCCTAGATGTGTCTTACAACAGAAACTGTTCGTACGTGTCAATGTTTGCTACTGTCCGTATATAGCCTAAATATGTCTCACAACATAAGCTGTGTGTATGTGTCAATGTTTGCTACTGTCCGTACATAGCCTAGATGTGTCTTACAAATAAACTGCTCGTATGTGTCAATGTTTGCTAATGTCCGTACATAGCCTAGATATTTCTTACAACATAAATTGTTTGCATGTGTCAATATTTGCTACTGTCCGTACATAGCCTAGATGAGTCTCACAACATAAACTGTTCGTATGCGTCAATGTTTGCTAATGTCCGTACATAGCCTAGATGAGTCTCACAACATAAACTGTTCGTATGTGTCAATATGTGCTACTGTCCGTACATAGCCTAGATGAGTCTAACAACATAAACTGTTCGTATGTGTCAATGTTTGCTACTGTCCGTACATAGCCTAAATATGTCCCACAACATAAACTGTGTGTATGTGTAATGTCTGCTACTGTCCTTACATAGCCTAGATGTGTCTTACAACATAAACTGTTCGTATGTGTCAATGTTTGCTACTGTCCGTACATAGCCTAAATATGTCTCACAACATAAACTGTGTGTATGTGTCAATGTTTGCTACTGTCCGTACATAGCCTAGATGTGTCTTACAACATAAACTGTTCGTATGTGTCAATGTTTGCTAATGGCCGTACATAGACTAGATATTTCTTACAAAATCAATTGTTTGCATGTGTCAATGTTTGCTACCGTCCGTACATAGCCTAGATGTGTCTTACAACATAAACTGTTCGTATGTGTCAATGTGTGCTACTGTCCGTACATAGCCTAGATGTATCTTACAACATAAACTGTTCGTATGTGTCACAATGTGTGCTACTGTCCGTACAAAGCCTAGATGTGTCTTACAACATAAACTGTTTGCATGTGTCAATGTTTGCTACCGTCCGTACATAGCCTAGATGTGTCTTACAACATAAACTGTATGTGTCAATGTCTGCTACTGTCCGTACATAGCCTAGATGTGTCTCACAACATAAACTGTATGTGTCAATGTCTGCTACTGTCCGTACATAGCCTAGATGTGTCTTACAACATAAACTGTTCGCATGTGTCAATGTTTACTAATGTCCGTACATAGCCTAGATGTGTCTTACAACATAAACTGTTCGTATGTGTCAATGTTTGCTACTGTCCGTACATAGCCTAGATGAGTCTCACAACATAATCTGTTCGCATGTGTCAATGTTTGCTACTGTCCGTACATAGCCTAGATGAGTCTCACAACATAATCTGTTCGCATGTGTCAATGTTTGCTACTGTCCGTACATAGCCTAGATGAGTCTCACAACATAATCTGTTCGCATGTGTCAATGTTTGCTACTGTCCGTACATAGCCTAGATGAGTCTCACAACATAATCTGTTCGCATGTGTCAATGTTTGCTACTGTCCGTACAAAGCCTAGATACGTCTTACAACATAAACTGTTCGCATGTGTCAATATTTGCTACTGTCCGTACATAGCCTAGATATTTCTTACAAAATAAACTGTTCGCATGTGTCAATGTTTGCTACTGTCCGTACATAGCCTAGATATGTCTTACAACATAAACTGTTCGCATGTGTCAATATTTGCTACTGTCCGTACATAGCCTAGATATTTCTTACAACATAAACTGTTCGAATGTGTCAATGCTTTTTACTGTCCGTACATAGCCTAGATATGTCTTATAACAAAAACTGTTCGTATGTGTCAATAGTTTGCTACTGTCCGTACACAGCCCAGTTATGTCTTACAACGTAAGCTGTTCGCATGTGTCAATGTTTGCTGCTGTCGGTACATATAATAGCCTACATATGTCTCACAGCATAAACTGTTCTTTGGCAAGTGAAACGTAGCAATATTCAATAATTACTCATTTTATTTGCTTATTTCCCCATTCATATTATATATTTTGTTATTTATTTTGTTATTTATATTCTATAATTCGTCATTCATATTCTATATTTTGTTATTTATATTGTATAACTGGTATATTTATATTGTATACTTTGTCATTTATATTCCCAAATTGTTCATTTATATTCTATATATTCATTTATATTCTATAATAGTATATATATGTGTGGTTTCTCTATATGCATATTGTATAAATGCTCATTCATGTTGTATAATTCCATATTTATGTGCGCAATAAAGAGTTTACATTCATATTGTATAATTGCATTCAGGGTAGAGTTTGTAACAACGCATTTGATTGGTCAATACTCCTGGAAACATGGTAGTAAGGAACTTTAGACAGAAGACAGAACTGGTATAATACCAACATTGGGGATTACTCTGAAAAGGTTTCTTCTAGGGTTGGGATAGATCAATAAATCGCATGTCCGTGGGTGAGCTTGTTGCTGCCCTACCCCTACCGCGGCGGGGAAATAATTGATAGGTGCATAATTGCTTTGCTTGCATCTCCTTAGTAATTACTGATATCCAACTACTTCTTTCCCTGATAGAAAATTTGTAAAAGTGTATTAAATTCGAAGGGGTCTGGGGATAGGGAGTGTAAGGGGGTTGGGATGATGATGGAGGATTTTGTTGTAAGATATTCCGAAAATGTACTGTTTATAATAACGTTCAGAATAACGTTTCGCAAACATAATCCTGAAATGCGTCCAAAGAACGATTTGGAGTTATCTCTATTCCCAAAAAAGGTATTCCCAAACTCGTTAGAATGCATCAATTTTTTTTCAGTTTTTTTTATTTTATATTACACAAACCCTGATTTGATTTTAGAAAATAATCTAGGAGTCCTTGTCCCAATACCCACTAGACATTTGGCATCTGGGGACCTCATTGATTGGGGCTACAACTTAAAATCGGCCAGCTACGCCCCTGCTCAGGGGTGCATTTTTAGAGATTTCCCCAACATTTTAAGTACCTATTCTGACAATGAATTGTTGATGAATTAGTATGAATATTTGTTAATGGAAAACTAAATAAGAAAAGACGATCCCTTATACCACTTCCCACCTAGTTTTATTACATTTATTGACTACCTCGCTTGGGTACTGATGGGTACTGAGCTACTTGCCACTCACTGTCCACAGTTTTATGTTTATGCGCTTGTTGTATATTCTATGGAGCAGGTGCGTGAATGTGGGGAGGATGCGGAGGGCATAACCCGAGGATCCGTACACACCTTCCAAGCTCCCCGCTTTAAGAAATGTATTGTTAATCCCAGAATACACCTAGTTTAAAACAACAGCAACAGCAACAATATCAACAAATATATATAAACAGATAGAAAAACGTTTCTTCAGATCCTACCACGATGCCATCTGAAAAAGATGTATAACATGCCACCCTTGATCCCCTGGAAATCCAATTCATAACTCTTCCCCATAAAACTATCTGCAAATACCCCAACTCCCCATAACGGATTAAAAACAAACACATTTTTTTTTTAAAAATCCCGTATAAAAACTTGGAAAATACTGCTAATAAAAAATATAGGGAAAAACAATGGAAAAGATCGAGCCAGCATACTTCGTTTTATTTTCTCGCCACCCCACCACCACACCCCACACACTTCCCTCGTGGAATTTGTGTAGCCAACAACCCCCTCCCCCTCCCCACCACACCGAAAACACAACAGCACATGCCTTACCACATTCCCACAAAACCACGAAAATACCATCCCGGAAAATGCATTTTGTTCACAACCGGAAGCTCCCAGCACCGTTCCTTCCCCAGTAGGACACCTGGTACAGAACTTGGTACGGTACGTGCCAACATGGGGACTACCCTTGAGCATAAGACATAAGTGATTGTGTATTTTGCGCGTACACTTCCGCAGTAATTGTAATATATGCATGTATTATATACTTTACAGTAAACTAGTGCATTAATTGCTATATTAAACATTATATACTTTACAGTAAACTAGTGCATTAATTGCTATATTAAACTCAAAACCACAAATGAAGGTCTCAAAGGGGTTTTGGGGAACAAGAAAACATGACCATTTATTTTTGAGGAACAAGGGAACATTGTGATTATTGGTAATATTTTTGGGGAACAAGGGAACTTTGGAAAAATATTTTGCGGAACAAGAGAACATTGGGTTATATTTTCAGAGAAAATGGAGCATGAACCGCCTGGGAGGGCCTCATTAGAAAAGAATCCCAACACGGAAAATAGCATTAAACAGTCAACTGATGGCCGGATGACATTGTTTTGGCATGACAATAAGGAAACATGTTTTATATTTCAGATGAACACTGATCCAATAGAGTCATCTTCAACGCTGTGAAATGTATCGTGGACCAATGGCAACACAACCATGTGGTTTTCTGACTAGTATTTTATTTGGATGAAAAGCAGAAAAAAACAGCATTATCAAACCCCTTCTGGATTTTGAGCATTGTATTGCCGAGGTTGTTTAGTTAACAATAGTGACGTCATAACATTATCTTGAACGATTGTTTTTCATCTGGTGACAGCTCTTATGAAATAAGCGTTTTCGATGTTTGTAAAATGAGCGAAATTAGTACTGTTTAATACTGTTTACTAATTAAATGCTGCTTAACGGCTCATCAACATATACCCACACCAGAGAGAGGGGAAGGATAAGCACGAATCAGCGAGACTTACTTTTATTTATATATACTCTTACTGACGAATATATAACCTGTTGTTCCTAGACATGCTCGGAAGATAGTCTCCGAAACACGAGACACCCAGTTTTACCGTTCACTTTGTGACGAACGAGGCAAAGGGGAAAGTGTCTTGTCCAAGAAAACAGCGACGAAAATAAACAATATACCAAACCGACCCTTACCATGACATAAACGAAGCTAACTGTAAAATGATACCATAAGTAGATTTTTTTCATTATTCATTAGATATATATTATATTAGAAGTATTCGAATTGGCAATATTGAGCTTATTCACATGCACGGATTTTGACAAACATTTGAATATTGTTAGAAATGTTTTATTTCAGAGATTTAAGTCAGTTGTTTGAAATAGCCAGTTTGGTGTCAGCTAATATTTTGCTACTCTCCGAATTGAGACCCTGCTAAGTTTAGTTTAAACATTCACTTTCATATTGAAATGTATTACTTATTAAGCATTATCAGATTATATCAGATTATCAGCAAAATCCAAAACCTGTTCGAAATGCGGAACATGTTCCCGATCGAACGTAAGGAAAATATGCGCACAGTCAAAAAATAAACAATAACTGAATTGCAGAGTTTTATTATTCAAGCGCAATTATAATGCTTTTAGTGTCAGACCGGACAGAAAGTACTTCCGGGTCGTAGGATTCTAAAATATTTCAATGGAAGAATGCAAATTTTGTAATTTGCATGTGTTTTCTTTTCATAAGTTAGTTTTCATTTCACAGCTAATTTAAATATGATGTAAAACATGGTCGTTATATAACGACCCTGTGTTAAAGTGATATGTCTGTTGTCATGAATAGCAAGTACTTTAGTGTGTTTTTGATGACTTTGTCTTCAGAGAGTATGAGCACAAAGGATAGATAGATAGAGATTCGGCTTTGAAGTAAAATAATACCATAAGTAGATTTTGTCATTATCCATTAGATATATATCATATTACAAGTATTCGAATTAGCAATATTGAGCTGATTCACATGCACGGGATTTGACAAACAGACAAAATAAAATTGCACGTGTAAATAATAACTTACTATCTGTTATATGTAGCTATTCCATATGTTGTAAAGTCTTGCCTAAAAAGAAATTTTATACAGATTATATATTTACTTTTTTTCTGTTGATTTTTTTGTCCGGAACGAAATTTCGAACCTATGTCCATATCGGTGATACCTTATGGTAGATTACAAGTTCTGACCGTTACCATTCGGCCACGTCTGCACGCCTTCTAATTCTTATTATTATCACACCTTTATGCAAGTAAAATACAAAGGGATGACACTCTAATGATTCAAGGGAAGTAACTTAAATACGCTGTACTTACGTTTACCTATATTTAAATATTGAAAACCGCAAAAAAGTTGGACACCGAAGCAATAAATCCTCATATCAATGTATCACAAACCCAAGTATCCTTTCGGTATACGAATACGGTCATTTACATAATTATGACCTGTGCTTCGATGAACAAGTTGATGTGCAGCAAGTTTGACTCAGAACCCGAAGATAACGGGTTGAGTGTAACTGGCATCACTCGAGTTCTTCGCTGTACGTTTTGGCAAGACACTTCCCTTAGGCTCGTGTGTCGGTAGTGACATCTAAACGAGTGTTCTCTGTATTCGAGTCTAATTCTCCCAGCCCGGTGTCGAACAGCGCTCTATATTATGGAGTAAGGTTACTTGATACCTATATATTCTTCCCCTCTACCTGGGGCGGCTCGAAATACCACGTAATGTGTTGACGAGACGATGAACAGAATCATTTCAGTCTATCGGTTAGATATATGCGTGCTAATCTTAGAGTTCTTTAATGCAACTCTGGTCCTTATTTCAAAGTTAAAGTTCGAACAAACTGACACTTAGTTTGGGGTCCAACTTGTTGGTTGCCAGCTTATATTCGTTGAAAAACATTGTTTTATTATCGCAAACGATCGACAAATGACACGAGTCGCCACCTTTGATGCTAACGCTAAGCCGATGCCGTAGCAACGCACTGATTAGTGGTTAACTGGCATATTCTGGTGCCATAGCACAGATACACATTTTACTTTTTATTTTGTTTATGTCCAGTTGAGATGTTCAGCTGATGCCAATGGTATTCCGGAATTTCTGTATAACATAATAACATGAAACATATTAACGATTGAAACCTCTGCCGTGGAGCTCACTTGTGTGACAGCTTTTCTTACTTCTTCTTTGTATATTTGTTATTTGATCAACATTTTAAGCGAGTTTTGATAACGTACATAAAAAAGCAATCGCAAGTACATACTTTGAAGTTTTAGTTGTTTTGGCCTGTTGTCTGTTTTCCATTAGGCTGAGATGTTCGTTTTATCGCACAGGCTGAAATGACGATCAGTTTATCGTACTACATAGCTTCTGTTTGACTGGACCGACACAAGCAACTCATTGCATACCTCAGAGTTATACATACTTATATATGAAGAACCGTAGCTGCTAGAGTGATGTCTATATGTAATGAATGGAGCGAACTAAACTACTGTTACGTGATGTTGACATCTTGTCTTTTTTTTCAAAATGTTTTTGTTTGTTTGTTTATTGTCGTTATGTCACTGGCTAACTGCATACAATGGCCATCTCGTACTTTACTGCAGAGAGGATCTAATTGAGAGTTCGCCACGTATGGTCAAATATGAAACTAGTTAAATATACTTTACGAGCCATAGCTAGAAAACTCTTAAGATAATTCAACGAGTTTCACTTGTTTTTCAAATAAGAAGTGCACACAAGCAATATTTGTGTTCATGATATGAAATCATATGTAAAACAAAGGTTATTCACACAAATTATTTCCTCGCGTCTCGGGTCCGAATCCCACTGGGACTTCGACTTGTCAAATGACGGTCGGAGGAAGGTATACAGCATTGGTTCTATCCAGGAAAAATGGGTATTCTGCCTATACCACAAAAGAATCGTCCGTCATATATGGCCTAACGTGTGCTAAAAATGACGTAAAACACCATTCAAACATATAAACACTCATAGTCCGGCAGATAAATGCCCCTTTTGGACATAACCTGGATTTTTCGTCCATACAATTGCTGTTAGCCTTTTTTGCATCCACTGACCATACATTATATGGATCTGAATGATGTCACTCGCCATCGTTGAGCATTTTGAAAAATTCAAGATGGCGTCCAAGATGGCCGCCAATAATGCTGAAATAAAGATTTTTGGATCATAAAGAGCCTAAATAAGTACAAATCAAACTATTATTATGTTTTATTTCTTAATTCACATACATCTGTATTAAATACTCATAATTCAATGGTATTACTTCAGCAGTTGTTGTTCCAGAACTGCGATATAAATGATGAGAGTATAACTACCAAATTATCTATTTTGATACATATATTAACATAAGAGTTTAACATACATAACTAGAACAAATCAAATAACGCATATTCATATATTCGCATTACCTTTCATTTAAAATGCAACATTATTATCCTATTTGAAGAATCAATGTGTGTGCCCCCTACACTACCCCTCAAAGTATTTAAAATAAACTATCCTGTATTTAAATTTTCAATTGTGATATGTTTGACCACCCACTGTGTGGGCGAGCTAAGCATTAACCTTGCTTTCAATTAAAGGGGAAACAGCTTGACAGACGAACAGACGGACGCGGATATTTCCATCGCAAAGCAAGTGGATACTAAAATTGATTATTTGATGACATTGGAAAAACAGAAAATGAATATTTTAGGATGGATGTATGTGATAGTACACTGTACTATGTTATATACTATTAACGCTTTAGATTCAAGAAATGGAACAACTCAAGAAATGTAACACATGTCAATTTCACACTTTGTCCTACATCTTAACTTTCGATTTTGTAATGAGTTTATGTCACTGGTATTGTCTTCGTCTGCTCATTCAAGCAGTTAATGCCACCTTGGCATGCACAAAATATGGTGCAGACCTGATTACATCTGCATCTCATAGAAACACATGCAGCTTCACTCTCGCATGGACATTTGATGAGCTTCAGGACATCTGATGCTAGATTAACATTACTCGATGACTTTGCTTGTACACCATACTTTCAATCGGGATATGATCGGACCGATTTTAACGGATCTCGTTAGGTATCCGTATTCTGTATGACCCTAGTGTAGTGTGTATGCCGTAGATTTGTTGGAAATACCCATGCCACAAACCCCAAATAGGCTTGTCAGCCAGTTATACATAGTAGTATATGATGATTCTGCTGTGCCACCATACTTTCAATCGGGATATGATCGGACCGATCTCAACGGATCTCGTTAGATATTGGTATTCTATATGAAGCTAGTATAGTGTGTACCCCGCAGGTCTGTTGCAAATACCCAACCCACATATCCCAATTTGGCTTTTCAGCCAGATATATATTGCATTACTTGATGACTTTGCTGGGCCACCATACTTTCAATCGGGACCGACTTCAACGGATGTACCCATACCACAAACTCTAATTAGACTTTTCAGCCAGATATATTTCTTTATATGATGACTTTGATGGGCCACCATACTTTAATCGGGATATGATCGGACCGATATCAACGGATATCGCTAGGTATTGGTATTCAATATGACGCTAGTATAGTGTGTACCCCGTAGGTTGTTGGAAATACCCATCCCATCATTCCATGATGACAAGACGAAACATTATGTTTAGTACTTTAGTGTGAGAGTATGAGCACAAAGGATAGATAAGGATGCGGCTTTGAAGTAATATAATACCATAAGTAGATTGTTTCATTATCCATTAGCTATATATTATATTAGAAATATTCGAATTAGCAATATTGAGCTTATTCACTAGCACGGATTTTGACAAAAAAATAAAATAAAATTGCACGTGTAAATAAAACAAATTACTATCTATTATATGTAACAATTCCATATGTTGTAAAGTCTTGCATAAAAAACAATTATATATTTACTTTTTCTGTTTATTTTTTTTGTCCGGAACGAGATTTCGAACCTACGTCTATATCGGCGATACCATATCACAGGTTCTGTCCGTTACCATTCGGCCACGCCTGCACGCCTGCACGCCTTCTAATTCTTATTATTATCACAACTTTATGCAAGTAAAATATAAAGGGATGCTACTCTAATGATTCAAGGGAAGTAATTTAAATACGCTGTATTTACGTTTAACTATATTTAAATATTGAAAACCTCCAAAAAGATGGGCACCGAAGCAATAAATCCTCATATCAATGTATCACCAACCTAAGTATCCTTTAGGTATACGAATACGGTCATTTGCATAATTTTGACCTGTGTAACGATGAACAGGTGGATGTGTAACACGTTTGACTCAGAACCCGAAGATCACCGGTAGAGTCTAATAACTGGCATCATTCGAGTTCTTCGCTGTACATTTTGGCAAGACACTTCCCTTAGGCTTGTTTGTCGATAGTGACATGTAAACGAGTGTTCTCTGTATTGGAGTCTATCGATGTCGAACAACGCTCTATATATAGAGCCGGGCAAGGGTCCCGGATTCCTAAACCTAAATATACTTCTCCTCTACATGGGGCGTCTCGAAATAGCACGTTTAACAGAAATCAATTTAGTCAATCGGTATAACCCTAAGCTTAGAGTTATTTAATGCAACTCTGGTCCTTATTTAAAAGCTTAAGTTCGAACAAACTGACGCTTAGCTTAGTTTGGGACCCAACTTGTTGCCAGCTTATATTCGTTGAAACACATTATGTTTTATTATGGACCGACAAATGACACCTGACGCCACCTTTGATGCTAACAATAATGCGATGCCGTAGCAATGCACTGATTAGTGGTAAACTGGCATATTCTGGTGCCATAGCACAGGTACATATTTTACCTTTTATTTTGTTCATGTCCAGTTGAGATGTTCAGCTGATGCCAATGGTATTCCGGAATTCCTGTATAACCTTATAATATGGAAAGCCTCGGCTGTCTTCTGTTGACCTTTTGCATTTTGTGCAGTACGCTTTCTAAGTTGTCCTGTGTATTTTCTAAGTTGTTATGTGCATTTAATAAGTTGTTATGTGCATTTAGTAAGTTGTTAGGTGCATTTTCTAGGTTGTCATGTGCATTTTCTAAGTTGTCTTGTGCATTTTCTAAGTCGTCATGTGCATTTTCCAAGTTGTTATGTGCATTTTCTAAGTTGTTAAGCGAAAAATTTCGTAAGTTGTTATGTGCATTTTTTAAGTTGTCTTGTGCATTTTCTAAGTTGTTATGTGCGTTTCGTAAGTTGTTATGTACATTTAGTAAGTAAGTATGTGCATTTCGTAGGTTGTTATGTGCATATGCTAAAGAAAGATAAAAATATCGGACAGGGAAAGCAGCATTCAAGGACGACAGTCAACCGCAAAACACAAAAACAAACACGCAAACAGACAAACGAGAAGGCAAAAGTAATAAAAAATGCAAACGACATCACAAACACAAAACGGTTGACAATAGGGCTACCGCCTTGGAACGGTCAGTGGCAACAAAGGCCACTGGGGGTTTAAACCGGTTCTAGGGTGCACCAAACCTCACACTTACCCTACTGTCATCCCATTAAAACAGGACAGTGTAAATAAAGACATCCCCGCCATGATCTAATCTCTAACCAACAAGGCAGCATCATTAGGCAATATAAGTAAAACAAAAATATGCTCTTGTAAATATAATACAAAAAAACAATAGCCTAGAAAGCCACAATGAAAGTACTCAATGACTTGGCAGAAGCCAGAGCAACAAGAGAATAAAGCATTAAGGGCACGACAGGAAAGATCATAGACAAACATCAAACGCCATCGTCCCATTGGGCTTTGGGTAGGCGTCATCATAGGGTCCACAGCCTGTCCGGTCATCGTACAATTAAAGAGGAAAGCATAGTTGCGAACTGTAAAAGGATCCACCACCAAGCATGCAGTACGTTGCAAAATGATAGGGTCACAACCTCTTTTGATAAACTTTTTAACAAGTTTAACAAAGATAGTATGAAAGTGATCATGACCAAGAATCTTACGAAGTTTATAAATCACATCACCATAGAAGTCGGGTTGTGATAGTCCTTGTCGCAGAAGAGTCCTTAAATTACTTTTATATTTGGAAAGAAGACCAGGGTTACGATAATAAAATTTTGCAAAGGTTTTACGAAGTTTATGGTAACGGTAACCCTGATTGAGTAGCCTTTTAAAGATTACGAATATTAAAGTCCTCAACTCGAGTACAAGCTCTTGAAAAACGAACAAGTTGAGACACATACACCCGATAAGAAGTTGCTCGGGGAACATCCCCAAACAAGTGGGGATAATTAACAATGTCAAAATTAGAATCATCTCTCTTGTCATAGATTTTGCTAACTATTTCACCATTTTCAATCGAGAGATCTAAATCAAGAAAAGAAGCGTTATTATCAGATATATTAGCTTTGTTAGCTGAAGTTCTATAGGATAAATATTATTAACCATAGTTGGAAAGAAAGGGTTGTCAATGTTCAATATGTCATCCAGATACCGAGAGGTGTCATTAAAGGCTTCAATAACATGTGCCTGGGTATCTGGTGAAAGACTCAACATGAAATCTCTTTCATAGCAAAATAAAAACAAATCTGCGACAAGTGGTGCACAGTTCGTACCCATAGGGATACCAACAATTTGTCTATAAACGGTGGTTCCATACCTGACGAAAATATTATCTAATAGGAAGATGAGTGCTTCACAAACTTCATAGCAAGTCCACATAGTATAATTGTCTAAACTGCCGTTAGTAAAAAACGCTTTAATATTATTACAGGCCAAAAATGTAGTATTTTCTCTAGCGAATGTTTTTTGAATCAGAGAAATTAGCTTGTCTTTGATAAGATGATGTGGTAAAGTTGTATATAGTGTAGAGAAGTCATAAGTGCTATCACAATATCGTTTAACGTGATCTTTAATGGCAGTAAGACCAGTTGTTTGTGCATTTTCTAAGTTATGTGCATTTCGTAAGTTGTTATGTGCATTTCGTAGGTTGTTATGTGCATATTCTAAGTTGTCTTGTGCATTTTCTAAGTTGTTATGTGCGAAAATGTTCGTAAGTTGTTATGTGCATTTTTTAAGTTGTCTTGTGCATTTTCTAAGTTGTTATGTGCGTTTCTTAAGTTGTTATGTACATTTAGTAAGTTGTTATGTGCATTTCGTAGGTTGTTATGTGCATTTTTAAGTTGTTTTGTGCATTTTATAAGTTTTTATGTGCATTTTCTAATTTTTTATGTGCATTTTCTAAGTTGTTATGCGCATTTCATAAGTTGTTATGTACATTTCGTAAGTTCGTTGCTGTTCCTTTGCACTCCCAACAGTAAATAAGTTATGCATGAGATTGTATACTTAAGTACTAGTATACATGTATACATGGTTTTATTAACATACTTTGGTATATTATCGACACTTTTTTATTTTTGAAAAAGTATGACACAAACTATATCATCGACTATATCTGAAAACATTAGCTCCACATATACGAACAAACACAACAAGTACAACTTCACAGAACAGTTCTGCTCTTGTTGTTCTTCTGTAATAAGAGACTACAATTAGAGTGTCACTTCACTTATGTAACCAAGTGGTTTTCTAACGGATTGTTTCGTCCGTCCTTTTCTGTGATATTCTTGACTTCATTTCTTAATTCTTTTCTTCAAACCTGATGAATTGAATTGAAATGGATTTTATAGTCGCACCAACAGCTAAGGTCATATGGCGACTTTCCAGCTTCCACTGGTGGAGGAAGACCCCATGTGCCCTTCCGGACAATTTTCGTGCACGGGCGGGCACCTGGGTAGAACCACCGACGTTCCGCAATCAAGTTGGATGGCTTCCTCACATAAAGATTCCTAGCCAAACCGGATGAACTGATCAACAGTTTCTACCATCAATTTCACGTATTTTACAATGACCTCCTGCTCGGCTCTGGTAAGAACTACTTTTGTCCAGACATTTCCAGAACGACACAATCTGCCAGTTTATCAATTTAAGTCGTAGCTTCGAAAGGTCGTCTCACTAATTCAATTGCCTTTCGTATTTTAGACGATCTGTTTTAACATTATGCGGTATTATCTGGAATAATAATATAATGTATCCGTTTGGTGACCATATGCCAATTAGTGGGATTACACAGACAACATTGCCAAAATAATATCTTAAACTGTTTTGGAATCCCAAAAGCCACTGGATACAATGGAAAAACAAGTCGAGTACGGAAAAGTAGTGTGTTTAAAACAATATATGGACCAGTGAATGAATGCGTAAAACCAGCGAAAAAATACCAGACTACATAGTTTTAGCACCATATTCCGTCGCGGAAAGTTTAATTTGGAAACACAAGCTGTGGCTAAAATAAACTAATATATGTAATATATACATATTTCTTCAAGTTATGTAATTCTATGAGTTTTTAATTCACAACATCTTTCCAATACAGTTATGTTAGATTAAACGCACCCACTTCCTGCCTTATAAGCGATACACCACTTTTGTTAAAATTAAAAACCCTAATTATATGAACGTTTCTGCAAAGCGTCTACTATAATTCTACATTACCGATAGATCTATAAAGGTGGATAATTTAAACGTATTGCACCTTTAAACGTTGTACATGCTGCAGTTATCAGATTGTGCGTTGTATGTAATCAGTTTTCCCTCTACTACCCCAGTAGATTCGTTGACAAACAATGCTAATGTTGTTTTGACTGAATCATCATGTTCATAGATTATTTAAGTTTCCACTCGTTTGACAGTAGATAACATATCAGATAAACTATGGGCAAGATTTTAAAGAGAAGTTTGCTAAATGAGCATGAAAACCCTCTGAGGTCAATGCAACAGTATGGCAAACAATGTCGACTTCCTTATTCGAATATTGAATTACTAACATGCGCATTTTCATGTGATAACACGGCTTTGTCATTACAAGTTAAAGGATAGTTTCACCAGTGCAATGTTTTAAACTAACAATACAGTTTAATTTTAATCTTTATTGCATTTACCTGTTTATATTTAAAATAGTAAGACGTCGTTATCCGTGTCCGTATCATAGTATTTATTTTCCTCAAAGTATTTATTTTCCTGTGAAGAGAACTTATCGTTCACCCAACAATTCGATGACTCTTGGTTTAGTTTCTGTATTTGCAAGACAAAACTGTTTCTTCTTTTGCATTGACATGTCACTTGTAAAATCGTCTTTTCCCTGCATTTGCGCTAAATTGAACTGTGTAGTATAGTTCTGTGTACCCTTCAAAAACAGCAATTGATCTTTTCTTAACTTAGTCTAGTATATGTATAGTTAAAATATGTCCTGATTTGTTTGTCCTACAAGGCCATATATATATATGCGTAAAAAAGACACCACCAGCAACCATACCATTATCTACGTCCTCTTGCGTCGTGTACATTAAATTAAGACTCATTAAAAATATTAAAGGCCAGACGTAAAAGCCATGGTTCTAATGGTAGTATGTAACTACCATACAGCCATCAATCCTTAGTTTAGAATGATAGGTAGGACCATGTTACGACCTCCATGCGCACATTTCCGGCTATGGTTTTGAAGACAGCACGTAATGGCTTCATAAACAACCGCCATATTTCAATAGAACAAACGTTAAATACAACACGTGCATGCATAAAACTCACCAAAGAGAAGTCTAATAGATCCAATCGACCAAGGCATTTGTTTATAAGACTGTTCATGTTTCAGCTGACATAGTTTTTTCTTGACGTTTTGAAATATCTCGCTCTGTGTCTTTCTGTATTTGGAAACTTAAACCCGGCCACAACTGACACACACATTTTAGTATTTACATCACCGCTCTCGTGTAATCTCGTTCCGTATTTGGGAATTTAAACCCGCCCAATTCATGAATACAATTGCAACACAAATTACGACATCTGTTCACAGTCTCCAAGCAACTTCATTTAAACAGAGATCCTTAAAGGCACGTAATGCAACCCTTTATCTGGCGTGGTCGGAGAAAATCTGTACACCTTTCGAAGTGATAACCAATGATAACGTTTGAGATATAATAATGCATGACGTTCAAATCTGTGACATTCCAAAACGGTCTTCTATCATCTCAATCATCAAATAAAATCACTGATGCGCAGATAACGAAATGGAGGTGCATTTTTCCTGAGGGATAGTTTAGGGATCTATTAGGTTTTATTTTCCGACATATAGAAATGGAATTCTGAAAGTCAGTGATTCACAACCATACCTTAAAGCTTCAGACCATATACATAAACCGTACACCTCTTTGCAGCCTTGTCTTTCTTTGTACTTTCATGTTTACCAGTACATGGCGACTTCGGGTATATGGACGTGTTGAAAAACTGCAATAGGTAATCATTGACAACGAAGATTCCGACAGAGTATGAGTTACCGCAGGAATACCACAAGGCCCAGTTATAGGTCCGATCTTATTCCTCATATATATTGATTTAATGACCATCAGATAAGACACATCAAATGTAAGACTGTACAGATGATACCGCAGTGTACATGGCTGTCTTTTGTTTCCAAGATGCCCAATTCTGCAGTGAAACCTTAAAAATACACTCCCTATCTGTATAAAGCATCGGATATAGAGTTTTAATCCAGGTATGTGCACAGCCATCCATGTAACAAAATCAAACCTCAAATCCCATCGACTTACACATTGCATGGTCACACACTGGAAACAATTAGAAGTACTAAATACATGGGTGATTACATACGTATTAAAGATCATGTCAAAAATTTCAATACTTCAAGCAACATAACTCTGTAGGCTTGTTAAAAGCGCAAAAAAAGCCATAAGATCAACTGCGTAAGAAGCACTAGTCCGGGTGTTCTTCCCCAGTCTAGTCATACTCGACACAATATTATAGACAAAATGGAGATTAATTTGACGAAGAGCTGACGGGTGGTTGCAAAATGATTTCTCATATGAATCTAGTGTCACAATATGCTTGACATCCTGAAATGACAATATTTTAGAAAGACTTTCTGAAGCCAATGACTAGTGGCAATCCAAATGCCTACATGTATCTAGCCTCCTACGAGGCTATCTAGGCTGTCAAATCCACGAGCCTTTCGTCAAATTATCACTGTTTGTCTATGTTGTGTTGAGCATGAGGACTCCAGATGCAGTTGATCTGATGGCTGTGTTTTTACTTCAGATATTGCGCTTAAAGAAGCCCAGAGTTCTGTTGCTTAAAGTACTGGCCTTTTTTATATGATCGTTCCACGTAAGATGACTGCTTATGTTGCCACCCAGGTATTTGGCACTGCTTATTGTTTCTAATGTGTGACCATGCAATGTGTTAGTTGATGAGATAAGAGTTTTAGATGGAGTTAAATGGATGGCTGTACACTTACATGGATTAAACGCCATATCCCATTGTTCTTCAGATATAAAGTGTTTGTCAAGGTGACGCTACAGAAGTTGAGCATCTTGGAAACTAAAGACAGCCAGGTACACTGTGGTATCATCTTCAGAGTTACGTTTGACGTGATGTTATTCGATAGGTCTTCTTATATTTGAGGAATAAGATCTGACCTAGAACTTAGCCTTGTGGTACTCCCGCGGTAACTGGTAGTCTTCGGTAACTGGTACTGAATCACTGACTTTTTTCGTTTCCTATGCATCAATGATATTCTGTGATAATTGATATGCGAGAAGGCCGTTTTGGAATGTCACAGTTTTTGAATGTCATGCGATATTGTCATTGAGTAGCACTCACGGCACAGACAGCTGTACCAGAGTGCGTTTAGCAGGCGTGTTTGCGTGCTGGCGTCGTCAAGGCACCAGTGAAACATTTGGCGTCACTTGCTGCTTCTCATAAGTTAAAAGTAAGAAAATGACATGTAATTAACTATATAGTAAATACGTTTTTCATAGAATCTCTAAAATTCTCGCCAAAATACCTCTAAAGTGAGTGGCGATTTCAACCATCCATTTCCCCCAAGACTTGGTTCTGAATCCACGAAGCATAGTGTAGTGAAGAAATCAGAGCATGCCGGTCAACCGAGGCTATAATAATGCTTCTTTAATAATGTTGACATCAAAACGAGATCATAACGAATAACGTGTATGATCTTGATTGAACAACGTTAGTTTTTAAATCCTGGAAGGAGTGGTCACTTTTAATTTATATCTTCAATCTTGCGGTCGGTCAGGCGACATTACACACATAAAGGGGTGACAAAATGGGGTATCGGTCAATGACAATAAAGTGGGGTGTGGGGTGGAGCGTGTGTGTGTGTGTGTGTGTGTGTGTGTGTGTGTGTGTGTGTTTGTGTGTGTGTGTGTGTGTTGGGAGTGGGGGACGGGGTGGTCAAACCAGGTTCTACTACTGTGCACCAAACTTTACTCTTATCCTATTGATTCAAGTACTAAAATTTCTATATTACTTGTTTATTTTTTTACATGAGATCCATATATCAGGTTATATTTTCACAGGGCCTGTGAGAAAATGTTAGGTTAAAATAGCCAATTATGTCAGGGGAAACGCATTTTCATATTAATTAAACGTTTTAAAATTTAAAATGTCTTACTTTTAACTTGTGAGAAGGAGCACGTGATGTCAACAAGTGTAACTAAACTGTTGTGTTATGCTGTAATTGGCGAAATTTATAATTCGTTATCTGTTATTTTGAAATAATATTGACTGTTATCCGTTATTGGTTAATTTAATGTTATCTGTTAATTATTTATATTGTCTCCAATCCCTCTCTCTCCTTCTTCATCACCTATTGTAAAATGTAAAATTAAGATTGTTATTTTTATTTACTGTTAACTGTTTCTAGTATTGTTAATTCATTGTTATCTGTTATCATCAAAATCAGTTTGCTGTTATCGTCCGGCTACCCCATCCCCACCTCAGCCCACCCTGAAGTCGCTTTACTTACAACATAACGTTGACTTTTATTTGCCTAGAAAACGGGCGAATACAGTCGGCTAATCGCCAGTGGGCGCTTTATCGGCCAAATCTGCCCGATCGATATCTGCACGTAAGACTTATACGACAGACACTTCATACGATTTTGGCTGTTTGAGCCGCCCCAGGGAGACGGGAAGGATATATAGGAATTCGGGACCCTTGCCCTACTCTATAATAGAGAGCGTTGTCCGACATCGGGCTCGAAGATTGACTCCAATACAGAGAAACTCTCATTTGGATGTCACTATCGACACACGAGTATTTTGCCAAATTGTACAGCGAAGAACTCAGTGATGCCAGTAAGACTCAACCCGTGATCTTCGGGTTCATAATCAAACGTGCTGCACAACCACTTGTTCATCGTAGCACAGGTCATAATTATGCAAATGACCGTATTGGTGTACCAAAAGAATACTTAGGTTGGTGATACATTGATATGGGGATTTATTGCTTCGGTGCCCAACTTTTTGGCGGTATTAAATATTTAAATATAGTTAAACGTATGTACAGCGTATTTAAGTTACTTCCCTTGAATCATTAGAGTAGCATCCCTTTGTATTTCACTTGCATAAACGTGTGATAATAATAAGAAATAGAAGGCGTGCAGGCGTGGTCAAATGGTAACGGTCAGAACTAGTAATCTAGCATAGGGAAGCGCCGATATGGACATAGGTTCGAAATCTCATTCCGGACAAAAAAAAGAACAGAGAAAAAGGAAATATATATTCTGTATTAATATTTGTTTTATGCAAGACTTTACAACATATGGAATAATTACATATAATAGATAGTAAGTTATTTGTAATTTGTTTTATTTACACGTGCAATTTTATTTTTCCTATTTGCCAAATCCCGTGCATGTGAATCAGCTCAATATTGCTAATTTGAATACTTCTAATATAATATATATCTAATGGATAATGAAAAAATATACTTATGGTATTATTTTACAATTAGCTTCGTTAATGTCATGGTAATTAAGGGTCGGTTTGGTAGTATTTATTTTCGTCGTTGTTTTCTTGGACAAGACACTTTCCCCTTTGCCTCGTTCGTCACAAAGGTAACGGTAAAACTGGGTGTCTCTTGTTTCAGAGCCTACCTTCCGAGCACGTCAAGGAACAACAGGTATATATGTTGGACAGTTAAAGTAGGACAGACTCCCGGATTCCTGCTTATCCTTCCCCTCTCTCTGGTGTGGGTATATGTTGATGAACCGTTAAACAGCATTTAATTAGTCAATAGTATTAAATTCGCTCATTTTACAAACATCGAAAACGCTTATTTCATAAGAGCTGTCATCAGATGAAAACCAATCGTTCAAGATAATGATATGCAGTAACTATTGTCAAACAACCTCGGCAATACAATGCTCAAAATCCAGACTGGGTTTGATAATGCTATTTTTTTCTGCTGTTCACCCAAAAAAAATACCAGTCAGACAACCACGTTTGTGTTACCGTTGGTCCACGATACATTTCACAAAAAAGTATGTGAAGATGACTCGATTGGATCAGTGTTCATCTGAAATAACATGTTTCCTAATTGTAATGCAAAAACAACGACATCCGGCAATCAGTTGCCAGTTTATGTTACTTTCATTTTGTGAATCACACACGTTTGGATCTCAGTTAAAAATACACCGATTCGGTCATTTAACAGTTCTCGCCATTCATTCACCATTCGTATTGTGAAATAAACATATGTCAAAGCCGCATCTCTATCTAACCTATGTGCTAATACTCTCCGAAGACATATTAAGTCCCCAAAAACACACTAAAGAACGTACTATTCATGGCAATAGATATTACACTTTAACACAGGGTCGTTGTATATAACGACCATATTATGTAACATCATGTTTAAATTAGCTGTGAAATGAAAAATAACGTATGAAACATGCAACTTTACTAGCATCCTACAACCCGGAAGTACTTTCTGCCCGGTCTGACACCAAACGCATTATAATTGTGCCTGAATATTAAAACTGCAATTCAGTTCTTGTTTATTTTTTTGACTGTGCGCATATTGTCCTTATGTTCGATCCACGTGACGGGAAGGGAACAAGATCCTGATTTCAGACTGGTTTTGGATTGTGCTGAGTGTCAGACAATCGGATAATGCGTAGTAAGTAAAACGTTTCAATATAAAAGTGAATGTTTAAATTTAGCAGGGTCTCAACAAACTATGAACATTCGGAGAGTATCAAAATATTAGCTGACACCAGACTGGATATTTTTCCTGGGTAGAACCAATGCTGTATACCTTTCGCCGTCCGTCACTTGACAAGTCGAAGTCCTAGTAGAATTCCAACCCGAGAGCCGAGAACTTTATTGGAGTGAATAACCTTTGTTTTACATATGCTTTTATATCATGAAAACAAATCTTACATTTGTGCACTTGTTATGTGAAAAATAAGTGAAACTCGTTGAATTATTAAGAGTTTTCTAGCTATGGCTGGTAATGTATATTCAACTCGTTTCATATTTCACAAAACGAGGCGAACTCTCATATTTACGGAAGCGTATTCGTGCCTCGTCTTGTCGGGTAATATTGAATTTCTCAATTTAAAGTAACTGAGTTGTAAATATATATATATATTTATCAATCGATATATTTATGTCGTTAAAACACGATGTAATTCAATAAATGCAAAACAAATACGTTGAAATGGTTCTTTAATTTACAATAAATAGTTTTTAGTGAACTTGTCTTTTTTTCTTTTCTTTATATCGCGTTGAAACAAAACAAATAAAAATATATCAAGAAAAAGGTACTCGACCTAATGGGTAGTATCTGTACTAGACGAGATATTTATCGGGTATACACGAGATATTTATTTCAAGCTATGTACAGTTTGTCGATTATGTGATATAAATATGTCGATTTAAACTCTAAAAAATGATAAAAGATTTCGAGTTAATGTCCTTTTTATAATTAAATCAAATTTACACAGGAATGATCAGCAGTCGGTCGTCCGGCCTGCTTCAGTTTTTTTACTACACTATGTTACGTGTATTCTAGTTTGTTTGTTTGTTTGTATGGTGTGTTACGTCATTGTCAACATATGGAATGTTATATATATGATGGTCGATTTGTTTGTGGTGGAGGCAGACCACCCAATTTTCCTGGGTAGAACCAGTACTGTACATCTCCCCGCCATCCTTAAGAATCAACATTTCCTCACGTAATGGTGAGGGGTTCGTAGAATGACTTCTCCTCATTGCCTAGGTTCTCTGATACAAATTATAATACTGTTTTCTACCTTTGTCTTCCGCTTGTCTCACAGATTCTATTGCATTCGTTGTCATCATGACTTTCGAGTCAAATGTTAGTAAGTCTTTCGTCTTTTCCAGAAATGGGTTCCCAATTCCTCCTATCGTGTTCACCAGAGTATTGACCTGACTAGCAAATCTCTTCTGCGTACTTTCAGTTTGATCGTGCTGTTTCTCATCTTCACACGTTTCACTGTCTTCAACTTCTGACAATATTCTGGTAATTTCAGGGGCCGCTACTGTCAACCGTTTTAACGTTTCTGGATTTCCGGTTATGCCAATAAACCCCTTACCACCTTTAATCACTGCATTTAGCTGTTCATGCACTTGATCTTGCGCAATGGCGGAATAATTGCGTGTAGACTTTTGAGTGACAAATGCACCATAACAAAATTCTCTATGTTGATGGACTTGTTACATTCAATATTTCAAGGTCGTGCAAATGGATGGACAGCCAACGAGCGTAATGTACATGGTCTAGTACAAAAAAAGCATGGGAGCATTTGACGGAGAGATTCTTTATACATGTCGAATCGAGTCTCCCTCTGGACTGGAGGAACTTCAGCAATAACAGTTGAAGCCGCATAGTAGTGTTCCAGTAGTCAAAGTGTGGGTAATGTTGTGCCGAATTGTTAATCCATTCATCAAACGACATAGGTTGATCTCCATTCTCGACTCCACCTTCCATGTAGGATGTATATACACGGCAGAGTAAGATGTATAGAGCCGATGATATCAATTGGTGAATCCACTGACCCCTTGCAACATTTGATCCTTTTTGCAGATGTTCTGCTCTGCCCGTGGTCACTATACATGCCGATGTTAACGCAGTTATCCAGCCACTTCCTTCGAGCCAATCACCTATGGTTTTTAGAAATGCCATTTCAATGTGAAGGCCATCCATCAAAACAACATACATACCGTCGCCATATTGGTCAGCCCATAACCATTGTGTTTTCTTGGCCAACACATACAAAGGTTGATCTACTGTAATGACTGGAATATGACCTGGATTCTTCAAGCTTGTTGCATCTTTAATGCTAGTCATTCCATGCTTCACCTTGCAGCTGTGTGAGCAGAATCTCTAAACAACGGGAGGAGAACTGTTATTGCTGGTGGTATTAGATCGAGTACCTGCTTTTGTGCAAAGTATGCTGACCGTGACAAGAAGTCATATTTGCCTATTGTTGACTTGCCAATGTTGTTTTTAACATGTTCTAGTCAGTCTGACTGTGATGTGACTGGACCTGGATACTGCTGATTTGGTAGATGTTCACATCCGTAAACCACTGTGGGTTGCGGAGTGTTACGTCTTAAACGCTGTCGGTGGTACATCTAAGGACTTCTCTGGAAGATACTTCGTAACGGTTCGTCCCTGTGATGATCGTACATTGAGGCAATTTAATTCAGAATCCTCAAGATGTTCATATACATGTTGTGTAAGCGAGATGGCTGTTCCATGAAAAGCATCATTTGACCTTACTGACTGTGGGTTATTGTCAAGGTTTCCAGTCGTGTAAAGCCCATTTCTGATATTTGGCGGGCACACAAGTCCGGCTCTTTCATAGTCATCTATCACGGTATTTGCTACGTCTGTAGATATGTTTATGACCCGATTGTACGATACAGCCAGTCCTTTGTCATGTAATTCATCTAATCTCACTTTCGTTTCGACAGCCGATGGGAGAGAACGTGCTTTTCACACCTCTCACCTACAGCGTAGCAGAAGAAGACCGACGCAGAGGACAGCACTTCAGGGGAGGGACTATCAACGCAGACTACAACATCTTCACATTGCCACATCACACACATAGCACCACCATTATCACCAGCGCGCTGAAGGGGGCATCGACGTAGAGGCGAGGAAAAGGCTGACAAACAACCTGTAGTGCACGAGGGGCCTCTCCGTACCGGTCAGAGGTGCATAATATGGAGTTCCACTAACTCCTGTTTTCTGGTCTTCCCATGGATTAAGGGGTAGCATCGTCTCTCTGTCAATGTTATGTCTTGTATGGCTACCTACCGAGTCCTTTCTTTGGCGTTTGAATGCATTAAACACCAACAACTGAGTAATAGTGGAGACAGCTTCAGACATATTTGTATCACTTTCCGTCTCATGTGATATATCGCTCCCTGTAAGAATGATATCAACTAAAGTGAGCAATGACTCAGGTAACTGACTATAGTTCACATCTTTAAGTGATCCTTGAAATTTGCATGTGGCTTCAAATATACCTTTGCGTACAATATTTGCAGCCCTCATAAGAGTAAGCATGCCATCTCCTACATGTGATTTTGAGACATCAAGAAGGGTCTTTCCAGTTACCGTCTTAAAAGATAAAAAAACACCCCTTCCACTCTTATAAGAGATGGAATATCAGCAAGTATCTTATCTTTTAAGTCAGTGGAATGAACTCACACCTAGTTCTACGAGACGGTTATATAGTTTACACAAATCAATCATTTTGAAAACCTTTGGTTTATCGTCCTGTGCACTCTCATGAAATCAACTCTGCAAAGGCAATAGCTGTTTGGCTAGGATTTCAGTGTCCATCATTTCCGTTGCAATACGCCGGACTTTAGTGTCTAACTCAAGTGTTTGTACTTTATGAAGTTTCCCCTCAGATTTACTACAGAAGAAACAACAAATAATTTTATCACAGTTATCAAAACTGGTTCGTAATTTCTTCTTCATTGTGGGCTCCATTTTAGTGTCAACCTGAAATGAGTGTCTTCTCTTTATTGCTCGTTCAACTTTCTGTTCATTCACATATCAAAACATGACTTGTGCCACAGTGCATTATGTCTTTCCATAGTTTTAGAAACGCTATCCCCATCATCAAGCCCTTTTAAACTGTTCAATGTACCAGGCAACGCATCATATGTGCTCAGTTTTGTAAGGCGATCAGTCAATGCCGCATATGTAGTCTGACCTTTTTCTAGGTTTTAGACAATTTAAGTTGATTTATGGCAAACAAAAATAATTCTTTGAACCTCAATACGGGCCTCACCCGGGCTTGAACTTTAAGTACGGGCCTCATATATGCATTTTATGTTTAATTAACACCTTATTTATTTTAGTGTTGTGTAAAACTATGTTTGAGTAATTATAACACTACATATTTATCAGTAATAGTAGCACCTTATCACTGGGCTTAGACAATATCATATGCCCCCTTTGGTGCCTCATTTAAGCAGGAGACAGAGCCTCTCATTATTATCTCCTGGACTTTTTTTAACAAGCTTTGCCTATAGTATAATCATGCCAAGTTTGGTGATTTTTACACCATTTCCACATTCATGTTGCATATCCAGCAGAGTATATGGAGACAGGGATTATGGATAAAACTACTAAAATGTAACATAAGAGGTAAATGCTTTACCTTAATAAAAAACATGTATAGTGAGATTAAATCAAGAATAAAAACTGTGGAAGGTACTTCTGCTTTCTTTCCATGCATTACAGGTGTAAGACAAGGGGAAAATCCATCTCCACTGTTATTTTCAATTTATTTAAACGATTTAGAATGCTTTTCGTTATTTTCAATTTATTTGAACGATTTAGAATGCTTTTCGTTGAACAAAAATGCAAATGTTATAGACTGTAATATATGGCATAATGATGTTTACTTATATTTCAAGCTTTTTATCATCTTATATGCTGACGACACGTTACTTATAAGCAGCAATGCTGAAGACCTTAAACAAAACTTACTTATTTTTGAAGAATGTTGCGATATATGGAAACTAAAAGTTAATGTAGACAAAACCAAAGTTGTAATTTTTGAAACTAGATGTAGAAAATGTAATCAAGAATTCACATACAAAGGAAATAATATAGAAATCATGAATGAATATAAATATCTTGGCATTTTTCTATCTACACTCAAGTGATATGAAAACGCAACACGGGAATTTCCGCTATATATTGTATATACTGCACACTTAATTGCACATAATATTCCAAAGAAATCCCAAGATGTTTTTTAAAAAGAAAGTTGCAGTTAACTAGAGAAAGGACTTAACTGTGATGTTGTAGACGTTGTAATCACACTACACTTTGTAACAAGAACTTCATAAATGTTGAAGTAGCTCTTTGAAAAATTGAGCTAGTTCAGTACTGTATTTAACGTAAATAGTTTGCAAAATGTTGCATCCTAAGTTTGCTCACATGATTGAGCCAAACGCGTACTCTGTGAATAATGAAACTTTGAAGGAATACTGTTTGCTGTATTATTTGTTGTTTTAGTATTTTTTCCAAAAGGAAAGGTCTTACGTAGCCATGTACCATTCGATTAAAAGCAGCATATTGTACATACAATATATAGCGGAAATTCCCGTGTTGCGTTTTCATATCACTTTAGTGTAGAACCACAGGCAGACGGCGCGTACCCTACCCCGCCCACACCCTACCCCCCTCTACTACCCCCTCCCCCTCTACTACCCCCTCCCCCTCTCTACTACCCCCTCCCCACCTGTTTCTCTACTACCCCCCTTAAATATGTTTTCAATAAACTGTTCTACTTGGTTTTCAATGAAAAAAAAAATTAAAAACAATACATACTCTCTATACCATATAAAGGTGTCTGACTCTTTAATAAAAACAGCTATAGACCTCGCTTAAAGCCTTGCTGTGCTTGTATTTTTGGTCACAGCATCGTCATTCCGATTCGAATCAATAGGGTACATATTATAACAAATAGCCACAACACTGATTTCTTCAATGTGTACTTTATATCGCATCAGCGAAACGTTAAAGACGTTTGAAAGTAGGTCGACTGTGATCTGACCTAAGCAATGCATTTTCTATGCACATGGTACGGTAGTGGGAAATATCTATCTGCGACGACTCTCGCATAAATATGCAACGTGATCGTTGAAAGAAAACCGTTTAACAACACTCACCGGTACGAAGAACTTCCAGGAGTAATCACAGGTAGGGTGTGGGCGGGGTAGGGTACGCGCCGTCTGCCTGTGTGTAGAACAGGAAGTTATATAAAAGCCAAAAAACATATTGAAGAACAGGCAAATAAGGCTATGTTCTCTTTACTGAAGAAAATTAGGGCATTACACTGAACATTAGACCTACAAGTAGACTTATAAAACCTATACTCTTATATGGATGTGAACTATGGGGAATAGGATATGTTGACATAATTGAAAGAGTCCTGTTAAAATTTCTTAAACTTATTTTAAATTTGAAAAAATCAACATCATCTCAAATGATATATGGAGGTATAATCCACTGGAAGTGGATATAAAAAACAGATTAATTTCCTTTTGAAGCAAACTTTTAGACACAAGTACTAATAAACTGTCAAACAACTTATATTTAATAATAAAAGGAATGCATGAGCAAGGAAAACTAAAGTCAACGTGGCTTTAACATATAAAACATGTAATTTACTCAAATGATTTTGGTAAAATATGGGGAAATCAACAAAATATTAACAGAAAATGGTTTCCAGAAGCATTTAAGCAAAAATCCTTTGATCAAAACCTACAAACATGGAACATATTACCTATCAAGCCTCTGGTAGTACCAACTACAGACTTTTCAAAAATAAATTTGAAATTAATAATTATTTCTACTATTTACCAAATTATTTCTGTAAAATATTTACTGCTTTTAGAACTAGAAACCATAGACTTCCAATTAAGGTAGGTAGGTGGACAAGTACACCCCAAAATGAAAGAAAATGTATAATGTGCAATAATGATGAGATAGGAGATGAATTCCACTATGTATTACAATGCAGCCATTTCCAGGAACTAAGACAAATACTTGTTAAAAAATATTATTATCAGCATCCAAACGTAATTAAATTTGGGGAACTGTTTAACAGTGTCAATAAAATGGAAGTATTAAAATTGTGCAAATTTCTAGATTATATTATAAAAATGTTAAACCAATCATATAAAAAGAGCAATGTTTTCTAAAAATATATTCTGATTTTTAACTTCATTTAAATAGTGATGTATGCTCATAGACAAGTATTTTGATTTTTTTTATACTCTACAGTATATAAATAAATAAAAATGTGCCTGATTAAGAAAACCAATCTGTCCGAATGATACCTTGCGTTTCGTTTTCGGTAAGGCATCTCTAAAACGGGCAGGACGCGAACTTTTACATTTTAGATCCTGACAATCAATTGAGCTTAACTCTTAATAGTGATAAGCTCAACGGTATATTGTCCGAAATTTCAAGTTAAATATATAGATATATATATTACTTATGGCACTGATATTTTAAACATGCATTGTTACATTATAATGCGAACGAAAATATGTTCAATTATTATTTAACTATTCCATTGTATAATGGTGTTTATGTTTTCGTTTATACTGAATGTGTTTTATTGTTTATTTTGTAAATGTCGTTTTCTTCTGTCACATGTTGTAAGAGGAAACGAAAGAAATGAAAGAGAATATGAAATAAAGTGCGTATGAGAAAGAGTGTATATGACGACATGTTAAAGTGCATGAGTACATGGAAATGTTAAATAGAGTGGCTGAAAAATATCATGTATACTGGTATTAATGACAATCACCGATCTAACGTTAAATATACATACATATATGGTACCTAACCCAATCCCACCACAGATCCGCTCCTGCAAACACAGCATTAATGCATTAGACCCGTTTAACACGGATGTTTCATTACATGCTTTTTATAGTCTAAAACACCATCTCTGCCCGAACATTACATATTACAAACGGTACTATTAATACACTGGAGGCATAATATAAAAGTCGTACCTATTTTAAACGGTAAAATCCTATAGTAAAAACATCCAAAATGAATGACTGCCCACACAACTCAATTTACGTGCTATTATATCACGTGCGACTACTGCATTTCCATTCAGTGGCCAAGCTACGAAATGCACGTTTTGAGGTAAATAAAGGTATGGAAGACGGATGCGGCCAATTCGACTTCGCGCACTTCGCGACTTTTCGCCCTGTTAATATAAGGCGAAAAGTCGAAGGCGAAAAGTCGCCAACACGAAATGTCGAAGGCGAAAAGTCACCAACCCGAAAAGTCAAAGGCGAAAAGTCGCAAACCCGCCGTTTTGGTCGAAATTTCGACTCTCAAAGTCGCCAATCCGATAGTGTAAAATTTCGTCCAAAACGGCGGGTTTGCGACTTATCGCCTTCGACTTTTCGGGTTGGCGACTTTCGTGTTGGCGACTTTTCGACTTCATTATATATATCCCGTTTGTTTACTCACTTGCAATAGTCATTTATGAAAGACGGATGCGGCCATTTCGAGTTTTCGCCTTCGAGTTTTCGCCTTGTTAATAACCCTTTCCACAAGGCGAAAAGTCGCCTACCCGAAAAGTCGAAGGCGAAAAGTCGCAAACCCGCCGTTTTGGACGAAATTTTGTGGCGAAATTTTACACTATCGGACTGGGCCATGTGGATGAGCGTTGTCATCTCAGAAGAGGTCTCCATCCCTGCCAAAATGAAGCCGTAAGAAGGGAAGAGCTTCAGACTGCCAAACGTTATTGACATGTGTCTGTACATTAAGTATTTTCCTCCAGGATATCGAGATTGCTTCAAAGAAATTGGAAAATACCCACCCACACATATTCGCAGATTGTACGTCCGAGACGGCCACAAATCTAGTTTTTAAGAAACGTTGATGAAGTATGTTTTAGTGTACACACGCGACGCTGCAATACTGAATCCGGTTAGAGCTTGATTAACAAACATCGCATTTTTTCCATTGCAGAATAGGGCGAAAATGCGATATTTATTTTGTGTGCTCGCGTTATCAGATAAAATTGAGAGGTTTGCACGACGATTGGTTCGCAAGCTTCGCTTTTGTTCCAGTGTAGTAGAGGGCGAGAATCCGGGATTTATTTCGCAATATCGCGAAAATTACAAAGCGAGATCCTGATAGTTCAAACAGAATTCCGTAATGCAACGATACTACAATGCCCCGTTGAGACACGCCGCCGCAAAACGTGCAAATGACCTGCTATTGTCAGGAAATCAATTATTTTCCGGAAAAGGTACCAACTTACGCGCCCGTGCAAAACGTGGTTTTCGCAAACTTAACCGCAGTCGGTATTCACAGTTCGTTGATTCTGATTTTTAAAGCTTAAAATCGGAAGATTTTATGCCCAGTAATACTGAGGGGGAATTGTATTGAATTGGGGTTTTAAGGCGCACCAACACATGAAAGGTTATATGGCTCCTAACAGGAATGAACATGCCAGGCTCATCCTCCATGTACATCGAGATAAAATATGGAGAACGGGCCTAGAACCTTCACACCCTTAACTGCAGAGTTGCTGCAAATTCTATTGTAGACATTCCATTTACGCTGGAACCACGTTATAGCTTTTCTGTCACTGCTCTAGTGATATACTAAGGGGGGGGGGGGGGGGGGGGGGGGGGGGGGGGGGGGGGGGGGGGGGGGGGTAAGGGGGGGGGGGGGTTTGGTTGTAAAATCAAGAAACTACTGCCATAGACACAATATTTTATCAAACACACATAAATAACAGTCGGACATCTTAATGACGTAACGAATAAATGAACGTAGGGGTCAAGCCAGTAAAGTCCCAAAATGTCGGTACATCTTGTATACGGTATTATTTCATCTAAAAAACTTGCTAAACGTTTTTCCCTCAGTAAATCACATGTATTTTACAATATAAAACTGTTGTGTTTTTGAGTCTTTCAGTGTAGATTGGTTTAGAAATATAGGAGTTGACTGTTTTACCTGATTGTTCATTACACATTTCCTAATTAATGACAAAGTTAATGATATTACGACTGTATTCAAATCCTTCATTACACATGTTTAAGTTTGCGACATTACCTGCATTTTTTCATGACCAATATCCAAGTTTATGATTCACACTACACATATACCTGAATGTTCAGACCCCCTATTCATTAAACCTCTCATGCACTCAAATTCTAATTTTGGAATTGTTCAAATACAGGTATAAAGCACAAAAACAAATATAATAATAATAAATAAATAAAAATAAAGTCCCTAAAGATTCATAATGAAAGCGTAAACGATTTTGAATATTATGCATAACATAATCATTTTATTAAGCGTTGTTTTGAGTGCATACTCAAGTCGAGACGTTTTGTGAATAGGGGACCAGCAGAACATATAAATTTCCTAATTTATGACCTCGACTCGGCTGTTCAGTGGATAGACCTTAGAGCGACAGATGTGTGCTCCGCGTGGGTTGGCTCCGTACCAGAGGCATGTCTGAGGTGAAACGTCATTCTTCATCTCCTTCTGAGGTTGATGTCCAATATAATTGAACTGAATGTGGGTTTTAAGGCGCACCAACACATGAAAGGTTATATGGCGCCTAACAGGAATGAACATGCCAGGCTCATACATCGGATAAAATATGGAGAACGGGCCTAGAACATTCTCACACTGAACTGCAGAGTTGCTGCAAATTCTATTGTAGACACTCCATTTTCGCTGGAACCACGTTATAGTTTTTCTGCCACTGCTCTAGTGATATGAGCGAGATGGCACCTGAAACAATGCAGTTGTCATGATGAAGACCTTTAATGAGCATGAACAAAAAATGATAAAATGATAAAATGAATTTGTGGGGTTCCACCCCTCTGCCTTCCCCTCCAACGGGATCTGCAGTGGCCCTATTATTTGCCCCGGAACCACATGGGGCCTGTCCAATATAACCTAATATGATGTGTTAATGGGACGTAAAAATAACCCTATTCCATTTCCTAATTTATGACATAGATGCAAAACTAGAAGGCCACGGCATACATGCCGAGCCCTAGTATTAAGGTCCATATTTTTTACCCAACACCAATGTCTATCCCAAGAGATATTAAATTGATGTCGTTAACTGTGGGTGACCTATATTTCGTCGAAAGTAGGTCACAGTGACCCGAAATGTTGCACATGATGTTAGATGCATATACGGAACATTCTGGTGAAATCTGGTGAACATCGTCAATAAAGACGCAAGATACTCTTGTAGCGGGGACCGGACGTGACCTATATTTCGTCGAAAGTATGTCACAGATACCCGAAAGTGTGCACATGATGTTATATGCATATAAGGACATGGGCGCAAATTTTTTGAAAAATATATTTGACAATCAAAAAAGTATGTTTCAATTATTGGTGGGGCCAAACTTTTTCACAAATATT
>JAWPHD010013207.1:0-70096 GCA_037043455.1 Cyrtodaria siliqua
GCTCAAATTGAGGTCACGTCTGATTGACCTTACGATTAGCCAATCAGATTTCAGCCTTCAAAATTGCTTGGTATAGATTGCTTCACTGCGCATGTCGCGTTTCAGTAAAACTCTATGGGGCAGTCTACGCTCGGTATTGAAAGAGACAATATCCGCAACTTTTAGCTTATAAAACAAAAAATAATTGCATTGACAAATATAATACACCAACCATTATTGAATATTTAATGAAAAAAAAAAAAGATTGTTTGAAGGAATTTAATAGTGGTACAATTTTTTTTCCCAGGGCACGAAAATTCCACTCGTCCGCTCGTATTGACGAGTGAAATTCGAATCTGGACGAGTGAAACCCATGAATCGGTCGTCCGAGAGGACGAGTAACATTTCGGTAGAAAACAACAACAAAGATAATAGTTCTACATAGTTTATTAAGCGATTAAATGCAGTAAATAGGCGCAACTCTGTTTATTCGAAGATAAAATGCAATTTAAGTCAACCGGATATTGGGAAATTGACGCATTTCCGTTTTGGGACATTCTAAAATGCGGCTCCAGTTCTAATTTCACGGAGCGCGAACGTTAAGGTATTTGATGTTATACAAATAACACTTTCACGGGGGAATCTTTAAGGGCACTAGTACGATTTTAGGTGACTGGGGCCAGGGCCTTCAGGAAGGGGAATTGCAAAAGGTATGCTGTTTTCCTGTATCGTAGTTTAACATTTTCTAATAATTATTATTTATTTTTTTTTAAAGAGGGGAATTTTTCACAGGAAAAGTGGGAAATATATACCAAGCCAGAGTAACTGTAATGGCCATGATCAGACTGTAGTGAACTATAGAATATAAATATGAATATAGTCGTCTATAATACTGGTCAAAGTTTCATAATTTTCACTGATTTATATAAAGAAAAAATAACACATTATGATGTTTCCCTTTGTTTTATTTATATATAATACGGTAGTGTTAAATGATGGTATCCGACTACTTTGACTTATGAACTTTTACAGTCAGAGCAGGACGAGTAAACATCCTATAAGGACGAGTAACATGTCAATGGCCCGTCCTACAGGACGAGTATACAGTAAAATATATTTTGTCCCCTGTTACCGATTTGTGAACCCACACTAAAATGACACTCGCGGGTCAACAATCGAGTTCACTTTCAACTGAGCTAAGCGGTCCAGATGTACTATCACTTACTATTTAGAGTACTAATGTCGTAATAATTTTGGTGAAATATATATTTTCAAAACACACATGGCAGTGCCAGTGATTCTCTCGGTATCTTAATATAAAACATGCCATTTAAATAATTTCGTGCAGTCCACAGCAATAACACACAAAGACTTTATCTTTATTCGGATATAGATCTATGTGTTTTGTGTAGTCTTGATCATCTTCGACGCTTGATTGTAAATACAAACGTCTTGACAAGTTGTGCAGAAACAGTTTTGAAACTGGAACCACATGACCGTAATTATTATTTTTTTATTAAAGTATTTCTTACCATTCTCATTTAGTTCGTCGATATACTGATGTAGTTTCCCTCTTTGTTTATATATAAATTTATTGTCTTTCTGCCTTTCTGTATTTCTTGGATAGCACGTGTTCCTGTCTCAGCCAATCAGAAACCTTGCCAGTGTATCGGCAAAAATCATAATTGTTCAGGAGGTCCTATATAGACATTTGTCTTGAAAACAAGCAAGCGTCGCAGATGATCTAGACTATGTTTTATGTGGATTTTTTTTCGTTGGTTCAGTTCACTCGAACGTCATCTGAAGTGCGTATGAAACGCGATTTCATTGGTTGAATTTAGTTGATCTTCTCATGAATATTGATTAGATGAAAGGTCGATCTGACGTGACCTACAAGGGAATGTTGTCAGATCCTATAGCGGAGAGTATCAAAGCATAATTAGGATTTGATTTTAATGAGATTGATGTTATCCTCAGATCATATCAAATAACCCTAACCTTCTACTGGGAGCAACTCTTACAAACCTCAATAATGTGTTGATGAGTAATTACACATCCATTCCAAAATCTATATTCAATTTGGTGTTTATCCTTCTGTCTTATATAGGCAACACGCGCATATATTTTGTGATACTAATATGGCTTATAATGTCTTAACATGTATTATGTATATGCTACTGTGTTTGTTTTGTATTCCTTTGTAGCCACAGCCAGACCATGGTGTATATACAGTGTTTGTAGAACTGGGTGATACCAAAATAGAGGTATGTTTTAAATGATTTGCCGGTATTATGCATAAATACCGCGCAATAACCAGAAGGAATATCCGAATGCCAACTGACTGTGTGCATATAGGTAGTGTTGTTACATCCTACGCCAACAGCAACCAAATTTTACAACATAATGTACACCGTTTCTAGACTTACTGATGACGAGGTATATATATATAACTTGCATATTTTGACAATCCAAACTCTATAGACACAGTATAATCTGCTTTAACCTGCCAGACCAAACCCCAAAACTGGAGCGTCGAATTAAGAGTTTACCAACTCCTAATTCATTTTCCATTTATTCAATTATGGGTATTTTACAAACACGAGTAAACCCAATACTATTAATTGGCTCATATACATTATTATGTGACATGAACGCCTGGATAGAGTTTTGATAAAAGGTGTTGTAGTGTAATTTTGCCATTATTAATCGGGTCAAAGTTTCTTTAAAGTTTTCCGGCCATGTTTTTTTTCATGAATATGTTTATGCTTATTTAAATCCAAATCAATACACAACAATATATATTTACTATTCACACATTGCAATATCTGTGAAAAGCGAGAATAAGATTTTATTTGATCCGTAGAAAACTTTGAACAGGTGAATTAATCCACAGGTAAATGTATTTATCAATTATCTGACAATAGTTGTGCAGCTATACAATTCAGATTTACCTCATTTCCCCGTGCAGTCACGCAGTGGTAAAAGTAGTATCTACAGCATGCAAATAATACTTATTTTTGCATACAACTTAGTAGCGGTTTTAAATATATGTTTCTCTCTGGGACTATCAAGAAATGTTCATATGATGTTTAAGAGTTAAATTTGTTAATTGATAATGCTACAGAAGGGGTTGCCATTCATCTTTAAGGACTGTAACGGTGTGTTAGTGCAACTTGCAGGGGAGACACATCCTTCACTTATGTTTCATTTGTCACTGTACAGTAGTGTGACTAAATTAAGTTCTTGCAATACTGAGTGCTTGAAAAACACTATAATAGGGTCTTATATGCAGCATTTGAAGCACATTTTCCCACGACATTGCACATTTACTGCTGTATACTATTTATTCCAACTACATTGTGTATTTGCTGTTATATTTACCCCCATACATTGTGTATTTGCTGTTATATTTACCCCCATACATTGTGTATTTGCTGTTATATATACCCCTAATACATTGTGTATTTGCTGTTACATTTACACCCACTACATTGTGTATTTGCTGTTATATTTACCCCAAATATATTGTGTATTTGCTGTTACATTCACTACATTGTGTAGTTGTTACATTTACACCCACTACATTGTGTGTTTGCTGTTGCATTTACACCCACTACATTGAGTATTTGCTGTTACATTTACCCCCACTACATTGTGTATTTGCTGTTACATTTACACCCACTACATTGTTTTTTTACTGTTACATTTACCCCCACTACATTGTGTATTTGCTGTTACATTTACACCCACTACATTGTGTATTGCTGTTACATTTACCCCCACTACATTGTGTATTTGCTGTTACATTTACACCCACTACATTGTTTATTTGCCGTTACATTTACCCCCACTACATTGTGTATTTGCTGTTACATTTACACCCACTACATTGTGTAATGCTGTTACATTTACCCCCACTACATTGTGTATTTGCTGTTACATTTACACCCACTACATTGTGTATTTGCTGTTACATTTACTCCCACTACATGGTGTATTTGCTGTTACATTTACACCCACTACATTGTGTATTTGCTGTTACATTTACCCCCACTACATTGTGTATTTGCTGTTACATTTACACCCACTACATTGTGTATTTCAGCTGCTGAACCCAATGGGAGACAACAGTCCCATACAGAACTTTTTGGACAAGAATAAGAGTGGTGGCATGCACCATATTTGTCTTGAGGTAATTTATAAAACCGGTCTCAAGTACTTATTTGGAGACAAATGGCAAGACGGTCTATTAACAATTGAAATACTTATTAAAATGATGCAAATTTGATAAGAAAGATATAAGAAATTCAGCCAGCCAACCATGCAGCCTTGTTTTATGGGTTGATTGATCAAAAAGGTCAAAGTACCAGTGAACTGAACTGATTGATCAGTCAATAGATCAATGTCCCAGTGAGCTGAACTGATTGATCAATGGATCAAAGTCCCAATGAACTCAACTGATTGATCGATCAATAGATCAACGTCCCAGTGAACTGAACTGATTGATCGATCAGTAGATCAAAGTCCCAATGAACTGATTGATTGATCAATAGATCAAAGTCCCAGTGAACCTAACTGATTGATTGATCAATAGATCAAAGTCTTGCTTGCTGTTTCACTATCCAGGATTTCGTAAGTGGGTAGGTAGGTGAAAAAAAAACAATATTAAAGACGTAAAAGCCTTTAGAAAAATATTATAAAGAGAGCCATATGATTGTATAGAATATTTAATTGCTATAAAAATGTATGGGTAGGGTTCATTTGTGTGGGTAGGTAGGGAATAATATGCAACCTAACCTCAGCCATAACTTAAAAAATATTTGACCTATGTTCATGTAATTTCACACATATTTTCATCTTACTCCAAGGAATGTTGTTAGACCTACAACCTAACCTAGATCATAGTTTGGCTAATCTTGGCTATAGCTTAAGAAAAGTGTTTGACATACATTCTTGAAACTTCACAAACATCTTCATATTATCCCCATGTAACGGAGTTACACATGTCCAATAATTCTGACTTTCATTTTGACAGAGTTATGCCCCTTTTCATAAAACTTAAACATGTAACCCAACCTAGTTGCCTATTCCGCTAAATAACTAAACTATATATTACATTCACTTTCTTCAAATTTATGTTTGATTGGCCCTGTTAAAGCAATGATCTCTATTGAATTTGTGGTAAGTAGGTCAAGATGATAGCATAAATAATGTTCATGGTTATTTCAGGTGGATGATATAAAAGCTGCCATGAAAGATTTGAAAGCCAAAAAAATCAGACTTCTAAGTGATGAACCTAAAATAGGAGCTCATGGGAAACCAGTAGTGTTTCTACATCCTAAGGACTGTAATGGTGTGTTAGTGGAGCTGGAGGAAGTGTGAGGAAAAAAAACATGCAGGGGAGATAAATCCTGGAGATTGGTTTTATTTGTCGTTAGAGTAGTGTGACTTTGGCATTCATTTGATGTTATATAGAGTGTAAAACAGTGGAACTGGAGGAAGCGCGAGGTACAACATGCAAGGGTGACAACTCCGTGGCTTTTGTTTCATTTAACTCGGTAGAGTAGTGTGACTTAGAAATTTGCCTTTCAAAGGAGTGATTTTAGAATTGGTCCGTTACTAATTAAGATTGAGGACTTGTTAACCTAAACCCAACTATTCACCTAAACCCAACTATTCACCCGACCCTAACTTTAAGCTGACCTACATGTACCTTAATCCCAACCCAATCTTAAACCCATAACTTACCCTAACCACTCTGAAACTTACTCCAACCTGTGCGTAAGGAAAAATAAGTGGCAGACCAATTCCATTTTGTATTATAGTGGTAAGCTACAATTTTGTTTACAATATAAGGTCTTATCTGTACAGCATTTGAAGCACACTTGCTTTGCTTACAAGAACAGTATTCTGAAGATAATCTGATCGAAAACTCACAAGGACTGCATATAAACTTATTCACAAGTTAGAACATTTCCATGACATTCATGAACTTAAAACTTGATCATTTTGACTTCACACTAATAATTTAAAAGTACATGTGGAATATCAGCTGACTAACAGTAAATGTAATAGTATTTAAGCTATGCAATTCCTTTCCTGTGAATGGTTCCGTTGCTATCACATGACCACCGAGAAGACAATTCACGACAGATGCTTGACAGGTCTGTGGAAAGTAATATCTATCTGGTGCTACTTTTTAAAGCGTGAAGGTCGCTCAAGGGTGACAAGTGATTACTCGGAACGTTATTTACTCAGGGTTATTTTTGAGTGTATTGTCCTTGTTAAATTGATTTTAATAAAGTGACCCGAATTACACGTTTCTGTGGTTATTAGTTTTACATAATATTTATTATTGTATATTATATTAACCCTTAACCCGCTACATATATATAATGGACTGTTCTTTCTTTGAATTAAGACCATTCCATTTAGGTGACAAAAGGGTGTTTTGGGGGAAATGACTGATCAGCAGCCAGACATTGTAAACTCTGATCAGCCTGCTGATCTGGGTTTACAATGAACGCAAGGGCTATTCTAGTCGTGCTTAGAGGGTTAAGCGTTAAACAAATTCTGTATTTTGAGTGTGTCTATGTTTATTATATGATAGAGTTTTGATAAACGGTTTTGTAGTGTAATTTTGCAGTTATTTGGCGGGTTAGTTTCTTTAAACTTTACTGGTATATCAGTCAATAATATTTTATTTTTGCATTTGTTGCATTAGTCGGATGTTGCACAGATGCTGTTTCAATGTTGGACTGATTTACCATTCAGGGCACCATTCGGCAATCTTGTTTAAGTAATTGGAGTGTAAACCTTGCTGAAAAAGGTGCACATGTAACAAAATACTTTAGACTTATTCAATTTGTCATGTAATTTGGCCAAGTTTACACTTCAGTAAATTACAAAACACATGAATTTACCTCCAGGAATGCTGCTTTGATGGAAGACGGGAAGTCAATTTGCTTCCCAAAAACAAAATCAGTTATATTGGACTTGAAGCCAGTTTGCTTCACACAGGACGAAATCAGTTGTATTTATTGGGAAGCCAATTTGCTTCACACAGGACTTAATCAGTAATATTGGACTGGAAGCCAGTCACTCCAACAGGAAGTATTACGGTTAGTATCTGCCAAGGTTCTGATTAAAACAGTTATACCGCAGTTATACCGATGGTTAGAATTTCCCTATCTGAACCGGATACCCATGATTATTTTTCTTGCATACCGCTGTCATTTTGTGCATTGACATTGCCAACAATCAATGTTAGTAGTTTTATTTACACAATGACGTCCTACAACTGTTAATGTTATCATCATCTCATAATTTTTATGTAGTCCCCACTTGTAAGATCAGATTTTCTTGCATACCGGATAAGGTTATCCGCTTTTTACATGGGTGATGGAAAGCCTGATCTTACACATGGGGGGGGGAGATAAAAGTCCTGCGCGGATATCAACAATGGCAGTTGCATGACATCATTGTGTAAATAAACATGCAAAACGTTAGTAGTTGTTGACGTCAATGCGCAGAATGTAAGTGATATGCAAGAAAAAGAATCAGTCATGTGTATCCAGATCAGATAGGGAGATTCCAACCCTCTGTATAACTGTTTTAATCGGAACCGCGGCAGTACCTCTGTTACGATAAAAACAATTATGCCTCGTGTTGGAATTCCCTATCTTCACCTGAATACCCATGAAAGATTCTAATATTCTAACAGGTGTAAAATGCAATGCAAGAATATCCTGTCCATACACATTTCTGAATGGAGTCAAGGTAAGTAGTGCCTATCTGGGTATAGGCCCATGTGGTTCTAGGGCAAGAATTGGACCACATCACTGCTTATAAAGGCAGAGGGGTAAAATTTCACCCAATTTCATGTTCATTTTTCGTCGGTTAACTTTTGCCTTGTGAATACTCTAGGGCCTTCATTATTAATCAGATTTTTATGAAACTTTACCAGTTTTTATACCAATGAAAGCTCGGAAAAGTTTGAAAACCAGCCAGATCGGATTAGTTTCGCCATATTAAGTCTTGTGAACACTCTAGCACCTTTATTTATTATTTGATCTTTACCAAACTTGCACGGATTGTTAATATCAATGAAAACTAGGACAAGTTAGAATGAATGAATGAATAGTTTTTACGGCACGTCGACACATAAAGGACAAGTTAGAAAACCAGCCCAAATCTGATAAGTAACTCCGGAGTTATGGCCCATGTTTTTCTGAAAAATGCAATTTTCTACCGTCAACACTCTAGCACCTTCATTTGCAAAGATTGTTAATATTAATGAAAGCTTGGACAAGTTTGAAAACTAGCCAGATCGGATTAATTTCACCAGAGTTGTGGCCCTTGTTTTGCTGAAAAATGCCATATTAAGTCTTGTGAACACTAGCACCTTCATTTTTTCAGATTGTTAATATCAATGAAAGCTCGGACAAGTTTGAAAACCAACCAATTCGGATCAGTAACAGCGGAGTTATGGCCCTTGTTTTTTCTGAAAAATGCAATTTTCTGCCTTGAGAACACTCTAGTACCTTCATTTATTATTTGATCTGTACCAAACTTGCACAGATTGTTAATACTAATGAAAGCTTGGAGAATTTCGAAACCAGCTAAAGTGGGTCAGTAACACCAGAGTTATGGCCCTTGTTTGTTCTGAAAAACTCCATTTTCTGCCTTGTGAACACTATCACCTTCATTTATTATTTGTCTTTACCAAACTTGCACAGATTGTTAATATAAATGAACCAGCCAAATTGATTCAGTAACACTGTAATGCTGTATTTTGCCTCATTAAGACGATAAGGCTTTCATTTGGCCAAATTTTAATGAAACTGAAGGGATGATCAGTACCAAATCTTAGTTATGTATATCATCACCGTGTGCCAGTTGAATGATTTTTGGCAGAATTATGGCCCTTTAAAGCTTTTAATACACACACTTTGTCTGGACTATTTCCTGAACCCCTGGCCGCATTTCAGCGAAACTTTGCAGGGATGCTCAGTACCAGGCCTAGTGGTGCATATCATGACTATATTTTGCTTGAATGATTTTTGGCTGAGTTATGGCCCTTTAAAGGTTTTAATACAAATTGTGTACGGACTACATTATCCTGAACCTCTGGCCTGATTTCAGTGACTCTTTGCAGGGATGATCCGTATCATTGCTGTGTTGTGGTTGAATGAGTTGTGGCCTAATATACACAAACTTTATCCAGACAATTTTTCCTGAACCCCTGGCTGAATTTCAGTGAAACATGGCAGGAATGATCAGTACCAAGCCTAGTTACGCATGTTGTTGTCATATAGCCAGTAGAGCGATACAGGCCCTCTTGTTTCATTTTTGTCATGTTCATTAAAAGTTTTCATCATGATCCCTATATTGTTTCAGTTGCTACTTGAGTGGTGGCAGAAACAATGATCATGGCTCAACAAAAAAATGGGAGTGTTTACAAGAGAATTTGCAGCAGTTCTGCAGGTGAGAAGATTCTAAGCCCATTCTGCATATTTTTATCTAGATGTTAATGGAGAATGAGCCTGGAATGTTCATTCCTGTTGGCACAAAATATAACCTTTTTGTGTCGTTGCACTGTAAAACCCAAATTCAATTCAGATGGGACATTTTTAGTTGGAAAATCAGTATTTTTATGATAGAAAACCAAACATAGGTAATGTTTCTTGATTATATTTTTCACTAGTGCATGTATATTTAACGCCATTAAAAGTGCAAGTTTTTTTTAAAGTTTTTTTGTGTTTATTTTTAATTAAAATGTCTCCAAGATCGATTGTAGTGTTATGTACATGTTAGAAATTATCCACATTCCCTATAAATCTGGTGAATGATCAAATTCATGTATTGAAAGAAGTAAAATGGAATTATGCGAAAATCGCGTGTACACCAAACTTGCATTTTTAATGGCGTTAAATATATTTACATCTCATTTTTAAACAGTATATAAATACAATAAACCAAACGCAAAAAGTAGTATATTCTTGTTCTTCTATTTTAAGAAGGAGACATTAAGAAATCGCAAGTATCCATTGAACATAAACAACATGCCTAAATGAGACAAAAACGCTCATGTGATAGCTATAGTACCAGCATGATTTTTGCTGCTGGTATTCAACGATCTAGCGACCATTTTTTGAGAAAAACAGCTGTCAAATCTGTGATTTCTTGAGAGAGTTTTATCAAGTTTGTAATACTGTTAGTAATGGTGGCCCAACTTGGTTTGCACTGACATAATTTTAACAAACTTCAAATACTCAGTGGACTTGGAATCCTAAGATCACCGGCGGATTAATCACCTGTGCCACTGCCAGATTCTTAGGTGTGTCCTAAGGCAAGACTATTCATTAGCCGCGTCCTTCGTATGGTGACATGAACAGGGTGGTCCAATGAAGTATCATCCGAGAACTTTAAAGGACAATAGGAATCTATTTGATAGTAAGTGTACGGCACAGTTCCAGGATTCCTTTATATCCTTCCAGTCAATTTGAGGTGGCTCAAAATAACCTTAGAAAAGGCGTTGAAGAGTGGTTAATAGAGAAGATTCAATTGACCTAAGGCCATAATAAATTAACTGCTAGATTCTCATCCCCGCCCCCGTTTTTTTACGCCGCCCTGGTAATTTTTATTTCTTCATAAAAAAAAAAGTAATAATAAAAAAATGCTGAAAGTATGAAACACTATTAAAAAGTGTTTTCAATCTTGGAAGTACTCAGTAGTATGTTTTACTATTTTTGCCTTGTGCCGAGGCCATTTTCCATTTGTCGTATAAAATAAAAAATAAAATTTCACCCTCTCCCCACGACCCTCTTTTGAAATAAATTTGGATGAGTAACTAGCTATTAATTTATTATGGCCTAAGTATCATCCATGTGAAGTTTGGCCAAGTAGTTTCTGAGGAGTAAACAGTTTCCAAGTTTAAGCAAAAGTGAATGACGACGGACTAAGAGCGGTCCCAATAACTCGCTTTGAGCCTTTGGTTTAGGTGATAAAACAGACAGGTGCAATGATATCACATTATACATCAGCATACATGTATTAAAATCAAATATCATCTTAACAAATACTGATAAACCTCTTCATATCCAAAATAATCTGAAAATTACTGCCATAAAAAAAATACTTTTAATGATACATCATATACTTTCAACAAGAGCTCTGGCATATCGGACTAACACGTGAACATACATTTTATGCATGAATATCATACTTATAGGTTATTAGATTTGTATTGGGATATATGCACGAGTTCTTTTGCATATTATTATGCGCGACTTTAGGAGCGCAATATCTATGCACGAAAGAATGAGTGCATATATCCCAATATAATTTTAATAACCTTTTTATTGCATATGCATTTTTAAATTAGAAAAAATAGGTTGTAACATTTAATTTTCACCAAAAACAATTTTTGAAACAAACATATTGTCGTTACACTGTGGGGATTTTCATTGTGCACAATGAAATTAACATTGTTTATATCACGTGACATATTTTCTTTGACATGATCAGAAAATTGCACCAATCATGAACGAGTATATATATTACACACCAAATATCACTACCACACGTCGATATGAGCGAGTATTGACGTTTCCTGTTACATTGAAAGTAAACGGAGCTTGTAAAAGCATATGCAATAAAACAATTTATAGTTCAATTATATGACTTCTCAAAATATGTAAGTTACATATATATACCTCCAAGTCAGTAGGTTTGGAAACATTGTACATTAGTTGTAAAATTTGGCTGATGTTGATGGGATAGCTACTTTAAATGTGGAGGAATCTGTTTATGGGTACTTGTTATCAATCATAATTTACCAGATGGGATAAAAAATACCCAAATCTTCATCAGCTGAGTGTTTGATGAAATAGGCACATATGTATATAACTTATAAAACCCATAATTTATCTACCCTGACCATGGTGTCAACCAATACACTGAGATAGTGGCCCTCTCTCCAATACTGTCATAATATTCAGTCAACAAATCTTTTATTTGATAACATAAGTACTAGTACATGTATTTCAAACCATATCTTCATTCAAAAGTCATTTGATCATTTATTGGTTGCTAAGTGCAAGCTTGTAGGTTGTTAGATGGTAAGCATGTTGCTAGGTGACGGACTGTAACCGTGGCAACTGACTTTTGGTCCACTCTGACAATACTCTAGTACTGTTGTTATCACCCAAGTATAGTTGAATAAATGGATGTGCCTGAAATAAAATAAAACATACTGTCATCATTTGCTTCAAACTTAATTGTTGTTTGAAACCAGACTACAACATAAACAGGAAGTTACTGTACCAAACAGTATCTCAAAATTCAGATATAGCAACTTCAATGCAGACTGAAAAGAAAGTGGGTTTTATGTCCCTTTCAATACCAGGCCCTTTTGTGGCTGTGACCTCAGAGGGAGGTGAGATGAAGGATGAAAATGCCCTTTAGACATCCTATGGTCAGAACTGGAAAGCAGAAGTCTGCAGCTTTTTTTTTGTGTAGGGCCTTAACCACCAAGTATCGAGGTCGCTAAATCCAGATTGAAGTCTCACTTAAGTAGAACAAAGAAAGTCTCACGGAAGTATAACAAAGATTGGAAGCAAGGTTATTATTGACTACCAGTATGTCAGATATTGCCCTCTTGGGTCATGTTTCACTACTGAGCAAGTGTCTTATCGGCACACCAAGCAATGAATGAATGAATGGTGTTTTACATGTCGACAAAAATAGGATCGGATCAAAGTCTACACATTCCAACAAGATGTGTTTGACCGTTAACGGTTACCTGGGTACACCAAGCAAGACTCAAGATCAAATAATAATTATTACCACTGTACATACCATCATCTCTGGATATGTCATTCTGTGTTCAGGTATCTTCTGCATGCTAAAAGTAATAAGAAACAATAATCAAGGTAACTATGTAGAAGAGGTAAATCTGCACTCTCATGTATAACAAACAATTCAATGGCTATGAAAGAAATATAGAACTGGATATTGCTTCAACATTACGCTAGGTACCTCTAACCTGCCATGCAAACTTTACCCCTGGATTCAATTAGTACTTTACCACTGTCACAAATCATTGGTTACCTCAGATACCCCTGCTATACAAATTATGACATCTCTAGTTCACTGATTATTTTACCCTAGCCCACACGCCCCTGACCCCAAAAGTAAACTAGTTGACTAACCCCTGTCAACTTGAATCCTGATGTCACTGGTTACCCTCCCCCTACCACAAAAACTTGACCCCTGAATCACTTTCCCTGTCACATGAACTTAACCCTTGAAACCACTGGTTACCTTAGTTACCCCTGCCACAAAAAAAATAACCTTAAACCACTGGGTACCTAAGTTATCCCGGTCACACAAACATGCATGGGCCACATATTTTTTTTTGTTGTTGTAAATAGCTGTTTATAAGAATCGGTAAAAACGTGTTATATACATGTCATTTTAACATAATATATTTATATACAGAGCGCAGCCATAGTGTCTATAAATACCAGCGATATTTAATGAGTTAGAATTTGGCAAACCTGGAAACTACATGGGAATCATAAGGCTGATGAGCATGACAATAAACGACACCATGATGTTCAGGTATTCTACCTGTCTGCAGGTAAAGGCAGCAGCCCTGCTCTTGCCTAGGAGACACATGGGCCCACATTTGACAGACATCATGATGTATTTCCTACCTTATAATGAATTTCTAACATTGTATTTAAATCTAAAATTTAGGGCAGCAAGTTTCAACCCAAATTTAAACAAAAACTCACCATCTTCCTACAAAGTTGACTAATTCTGGAGAAAATCTTGTCTCTGGTAATACTGGTGGTGTCTGAAAAGTATGCATTTCTCTAATCAGTTGATGCAATTTCAACACTAACTTATCAAATTTATATTTAAACAATTAAATTGAATTAAACTGTCATCCACACAGTACAAGTTACTGCAAGCCATCCCAGAAAATTATGAATGGGCCTCCCCACCACCTTTCAAAAATTCAGTTCTATACTTCTATAAGAGATCCGCCGTTGCTGCAAATTCTATTGTGAACACTCCATTTTTCACTGGAGCCACAATCATTGTTTGTGTCACCACTTAAGTAGCACCTGAAAGAATACAGGAGTGAAAAATGAACATGAATTCGGGGGGATTTTACCCCTCTGCCTGGATAAGCAGTGGCCCTATTATTGCCCGGGAACGACACAGGATCAAATAGATTCCATGGTTCTTTGATATGCTCGGAAATATCAAAGCAAGAGGTGCAGGCAAAACACATCAGCTGTCATGGTGACTGGATGATGGAGTAATTGTGGTTTCCATGGTGAAGGAAACTGGGATTCACGACTAGTACTTCCATTGTTTAGGTATGGATGTGACAGCCCTGCCATTTAACAGAGTGATTGTGGTCTCCATGGTGAAGGAAACTGGGATTCACGGCTAGTACTTCCACTGTTTGGGTATGGATGTGACAGCCCTGCCATTTAGCAGAGTGATTGTGGTCTCCATGGTGAAGGAAACTGGGATTCACGGCTAGTACTTCCACTGTTTGGGTATGGATGTGACAGCCCTGCCATTTAGCAGAGTGATTGTGGTCTCCATGGTGAAGGAAACTGGGATTCACGGCTAGTACTTCCACTGTTTGGGTATGGATGTGACAGCCCTGCCATTTAGCAGAGTGATTGTGGTCTCCATGGTGAAGGAAACTGGGATTCACGGCTAGTACTTCCACTGTTTGGGTATGGATGTGACAGCCCTGCCATTTAGCAGAGTGATTGTGGTCTCCATGGTGAAGGAAACTGGGATTCACGGCTAGTACTTCCACTGTTTGGGTATGGATGTGACAGCCCTGCCATTTAGCAGAGTGATTGTGGTCTCCATGGTGAAGGAAACTAGGATTCACGGCTAGTACTTCCATTGTTTGGGTATGGATGCCCTGCCATTTAGCGGAGGAAATAACCAGAACAAAGTTAACATCGTGATACAAGCATGACAGTGTTGGCAAATAAAAAATAACCTGAGCCTATGCAATTTTGATCATTGTCAAAATTGTTGCCAAATACGGGAGAGGTCATTGCCTGTTGTCCAATCAGAGTCACCATTTGAACAAATTTAGTAGAGGACCATAAGTTGATGCTACATGTGATACATGAATGCTCAGTGCCTTGTTGTTTCAGAGACTGTGCAAGTCTATGAAAAACATGCAAAATCTCAATATACAAACTTCGGACCCTGGGTGCCCGGACATTTTTGAACCCGGGGACTTCATTTGAACAAACTAGATAGTCTAGACGCTGGCGATCATTTTAAAAGAAAAAAATTCAAAATCTGTCTTGAGGTTCTTGAGAAATTTTTTAAAGGTTTGGATGTTGCGCTGACCTAATTTTAATAAATCTAAAAAGCATTCATCTAAGGATCATCTATGTGAAGTTTGGTCAAAATTGGCCAAGCGGTTTCTGAGAAGTTGTTTGAAGCAAAAGTTAACGACGAAGACGGACGACGGACGGATGAAGAGTGATGCCAACAGACCGTCTTGAGCCTTCAGCTCGGGTGATCTAAAAAAAATCAATGACAACTACCAACTTCAATTACAAGATCAGTAAATACTTTAGGATGGGTAGCTATCACGTTTTATTATTCTATAACATGTCAGTACTTATACTTACCCCTTCTAATATTGTGGTGAGCACCTGCATTGGCTGTAAGAGATATTAAAAAGCTTGAAAGTTGTAATTATTTAATATTATCTTTTATCACAGAACTTGTGGTGAAGGAGTGTAATAAAGCCATGATATATCTATCATAAAACAGTAGTGTAATAAATATGCAAATGAAGGCCAAATCATCATTCAATCTTTTCTGTTCAATTCCATGTGCATTGGAATTGCTTGTTGATTGCTTTAACTGTTTTAAATACAGAATTACTGAAATTGTACGGTGTCCTACGTAAGAAGACCGAGTCAACATATGACGTCAACCTATATATAGGCAGCTGCAATACTAATTGTTCCTTATGAGGCATTTTTGGAGTATGTGATAAATAGGACCTCACCTTCTTGCCTATTTAATACTGAATTTATTAAAGGGACACTGTCCGTAACTTTTAGCTTATAAAACACCCAATAATTATGTTCGCAAACATTATACACTAAACATTATACAATATTTACTATTTAAAAGCAAGATTGTTTAACGGAATTCAATCGCGGAACAAAAAAAAGCAAATCCACTTCGTGGGTTTGAACTCGCAGCCCAAACTCGCAGTAAAAATAAGTGTGCGTGAGCGTAAAGTTGTCGGAACTCGCTCCCGTCTGAGCTAAGCGGGCTATACATATTACACAATACATACTATGGTGAAAACCTAGTGCGCTATGGAAGTCACGTGAACGCATAAAAGGTAAATATTGTGGGTCCCACTTTATTTACATTTAATAATTAAAAAAAAAAAATTCAAACTCACGAATGTATTCCTACATACTTCTTAGGGTCTATCCTCATGTTTTCATGTATACATTTCAATGAATAAAAGTCAGACAGTTATTTGGCTATGCTCAATATTTGCTTACTTACGGACAGTGTCCCTTTAAATTCATGTGAGGTCCTATACATATATATTAACTTTTTAATAGCATTTGATTTCCAACCTCACCAGATCAAAAATCCCCATATACAGTCAAACACACAAATCCCCATATACAGTCAAACACACAAATCCCCATATAGTCAAACACAAGAAACTACAAACCTCTATTCCACACTCTAATTGCCTTTATCTTGAGATAAACCTTAGGATACAGATATTTTCACTTGGAAGACAGAATGACGTATATTCACTTGAAAGACATATCGCTTACATTTACTTTGAAGACGTATATCCACAGGAAAGACTTATCGCTTATATTCAAATGGGAGACATATCGCTTACATTTACTTTGAAGACGTATTGCTTATATTCACATGGAAGACATATCGCTTATATTCACATGGAAGACATATTGCTTATATTCACATGGAAGACATATTGCTTATATTCACATGGAAGACATATTGCTTATATTCACATGGAAGACATATCGCTTATATTCACACAGAAGACATATTGCTTATATTCACACAGAAGACATATCGCTTATATTCAAATGATAGACATATCACTTATATTCACATGGAAGACATATTGCTTATATTCACATGGAAGACATATCACTTATATTCACATGAAAGACATATCACTTATATTCACACAGAATACATATTGCTTATATTCACATGGAAGATATATCGCTTATATTCACACAGAAGACATATCACTTATTTGCACATGGAAGACATATCACTTATATTTACAAGGAAGACATATCGCTTATATTCGCATGGAAGACATATCACTATATTCACATGGAAGACATATCACTTATATTCACATGGAAGACATATCACTATATTCACATGGAGGACATATCACTTATATTCACATGGAAGATATATTACTTATATTCACATGGAAGACATATTGCTTATATTTGCATGGAAGACATATCACTATATTCACATGGAAGACATATCACTTATATTCACATGGCAGTACATATCACTTATATACACATGGAAGACATATCACTTATATTCACATGGAAGACTTATCGCTTATATACACATGGAAGACATATCACTTATATTCACATGGAAGACATATCGCTTATATTCACATGGCAGACATATCACTTATATACACATGGAAGACATATCACTTATATTCACATGGAAGACATATCACTTATATACACATGGAAGTCATATCACTTATATTCACATGGAAGATTTATCACTTATATTCACATGGAAGACTTATCGCTTATATACACATCACCTACATTCACAAGGAAGGCAGAATTGAATTGAATTGGATTTTATAGTCGCACCAACAGCTAAGGTCATATGGCGACTTTCCAGCTTCCATTGGTTGAGGAAGACCCCAGGTGCCCCTCCGGGCAATTTTCGTGCACGGGCGGGCACCTGGGTAGAACCACCGACATTCCGCAAGCCCCTGAGGGATCGAACCTACAGCGGTGAGGGGCAAGTGATTTCAAGTCAGAGACGTTTACCACTCGGCCACGGACGCCCCACAAGGAAGGCAGAAAGCTTTGATTTATTCGGGAGAATATCAAACAGTACTTACATTTGTCTTCGACTGAGCGACTATCTGAAAGGTAAAATCTAATTATAAGCTTATGATTAATTATTTTAAATACCACATATCGCTTTTTTCGATTGTTTATTATTTTCTCTTTGTTTGCATGTTCAACAAATCCGTGAAAAATAAAAATAAAGCACTATAGGTATGATAAGGGCTCAAATTGGCCCCTATCTAAATTTTGATGAAACAGACATAGATGTATTGCAAAATAACTATATTTCAACAAAAAATAACAATTAAGATGCTGGCTTATCTCATTTTAAAAAAAAAATTATGTATAAAAGATGTTAAAACACATATGTATTTTGTTCAGAAAATTACTGGAAAAATGGGAGTAGAGCATGACGGTCAGTAAAATGCTGATACAGAAGAATGAATAAGATGTAAATGAATAAACAGATGCAAAAGAAAGTGAGACTATATAAACACAAGGAGAGAAGCTAAATTAAATCATCATAAGAAAAAGCTATAAGAGAAAGAAAACTGCAGTTCTAACAAGAATCTCTATAGCATCAAAACCAACAGGAATGAGGATGCAAAGATCAAAATGTTTAGCACAAGCTGTTCTGGTTGACTCAGATGTGGCAAACGAAGTTGAACGAGGCACTAGCTATAATTGATAGAGTATAAGGACTGCATCGAATCTGAAACTTTTATGAGTGAAAATTGTAACGAGGCATTCCTATTTTAAGTATGTTAAGGAAGATATTGACTTGAAACAGCATGTTATATTGTTAAATACTGTAAAGCTGAAAAATATTATCATACTTTGCGTTCGTTTTTGCTACTAATTTGATATTTCAGATACAATTAATAAACCAATAGCTTTATTATCAAACAAATACACAACAAAATATTTAATCAAGGCATTTTGTTTGCTTTAATGTAGACAAGAGTTTGGCAATACCCTCACTTAGTAGTTGGCAAAACCCTCACATGTTTGGCAATAACCTCTTCACATTATTTAAAAAAAGAGAGGTAAAGCAGCATTACTGCTTGGTGATAACCTTCCTTATCACATGGTTGTATTGCTTGATAATGGTATAATCATATAGTCTGGGCTGTTGTGTCGATTTTTTTAGGGTTGCATTTTTTTTTGCTACAGTTGGAATAACATTGATTTTTATGATCCTTAAGACTATTCGAATAGGAACAAAAAAAGTATTTGTGCCATTTTTTTGCTCCACCCCATTATGGCCGCCATCTTGAAATTCAAAATGGCTGCCAATTTAGCATGTTTATAGCCTATAATTGCCCCAAAGATACATAGAAAAACACTTTTGGTGTCTCTTATTACATTTTTGGGGTCAAGGGATACGAATTTTGTATTTGCCCCAAAGATACATAGAATTACACTTTTGGTGAGACTCTCTTATTACATTTTTGGGGTCAAGGGATGCGATTTTGTATTTCTGAAGATGTCAAATATTGGCAGCCATCTTGAAATTCAAAAAGGCTGCCAATGTATCATGTTTATTGTGTAGAATTCCTCCCCGGATACATAGGATCAAAATTCTGGTGTCTATTAGTTGGAATAACATTGATTTTTATAATCCTTCGACTATTCGGAACAAAAAAAGTATTTGTGCCATTTTTTGGCTCCACTCCATTATGGCCGCCATCTTGAAATTCAAAATGGCCACCAATTTAGCATGTTTATAGCCTATAATTGCCCCAAAGATACATAGAAAAACACCTTTGGTGTCTCTTATTACATTTTTGGGGTCAAGGGATACGAATTTTGTATTTCTGAAGATGTCAAATATTGGCAGCCATCTTTGAAATTCAAAACGGCTGCTAATGTATCATGTTTATTGTGTAGAATTGCTCCCCGGATACATAGGACAGCGCTCAAGAAATAGGATAGCCCGACGCCCGGGGCTCCTCGAAATCCATTCCGGGCCTGTCTCATTTTGCAGACGAAGAGCCCGTCGGGCCTGTCTAAAAAAAAAATCCCCCAAAAAATCGGTTTTACTGGATCTCAAGCTCAAGTTCCTCAAGACAAAATACTCCCATGTGTATTGTGAACTGTGAAAACACTTGCAATAAAGTAATTAAAATGTGTTATACACACATTGAAACAATAAGAAGTTTGAATATTTTGCCTGGCTTCGTGTCGGCAGTTTGCACAACTTTGAGGTCGACAATTGTTGACATAAAACTCATTATTCTGCTATTACGGTTGTGTTTTCTTTCCTTTGTGATAATTAATACCGTTTTTGTCATTAAAAACACACTAATGCATGAAAAAAAATCGTTATTGATGGTATTTCGATTGAATGTTTGTGAAATGTTCGGGTCGTAAAAGTGCGGTGTCATAGTAGTTCGGATGGTACATAATTTCGGATATATTATTATTATTATTTTTTTTTTTTTACATAATCAAATAAGAAAAACTGTCCTTTACAAATACATGTTGGTGGAAAGAAAAATATATATACTGTATATGTATATACACAGATATAAAGAATATTTTTATTCATTATTTAAGGTGTAAGGAGTTCCTGGAATCCTTTTAAATGAATTCTAGTCTAGGCTCCTAATTCTTTACTTGGAGAAAGTGGTGACAAAAAGTATAAGTATAGCTAGAGGAGGCTCTGATAGTCTCATAAAACCTGATTAAAAATTTGGCTCCAAGTTTAGCTCCAGTTTCACCAAGTCGGCTCTGATTATTATCGTTTGGCAAAAGTGCTAGTACTCTCCTTTGCATTGGTTATAAATTACTATGTAATATTTTATTCTAACATATTTTAAACGAAATGGTAAATAAGTCCGCTGACCATGCAGGGAGCATAAAGTGGTAGCAAAAAGAAAAATATTGTCAGAGGAGGTTCTGAGCTTGATTAATACATACGTAACAAAATTAATGTGTGCTATAAAAGTGAATAAAGACACATTTCCAATAAGAAAAAAATATTCAACCTTTCCATTATAAATCAGGGCCTGTCCATTTCAAATCGGGGCCTGTCCATTTTCAGAAGCAACAAGCCCTGGGCCTGTCTCTTAAAATAATTTTCTTTGAGCACTGTTAGGATCAAAATTCTGGTGTCTATTCTTTTCATGGGACTGCTGAATCGGTATACCAACGAATATCAATTCATCAAACCCCAGAAACCATGTGTGGTCCCCTTCAACTGAAACATTCAACACTCAAAGACACATTCATGGATGTCTCTGCAACAGTTGCCGATCTTCACCCATGCACTATTAGTGGCAATCCAAAACCATCTAGAAGTCCTCACTATCCAACATACAGACTTGGGCAAGATGCAGACACTGTTCTCAGAGCACACAACTCGGACATCTTGTGGCTGTCTTCACTCTATATAGAGCGTTCATCAAGCAACCCTGCGCCATCGGAAACGATTACACATTCGTCAGATCATGCAACACAGTGCATCCCTGTTTGGAGTGCGTATAACTCACATGTGTACAAACCTACCACTTGACACAGCCAGTTCCCTGCCAATAGTGAATGCCCCGGCTCATGACTGGCAAATTCTGACAACAGTCCTTGAGAACCTCTCCAAGCTAAACATACTCAAGTGTCCAGAAGACAATAGCAAGATCATGGTAACATTTGAAATGAATGTGTATAAGAGAGCACTCAAGCTGGAATACCTTGACACACATTTTGCAGAGAAGTGGTGGTTTCTTCCTGGTCCTTTTCACACAAGCCTGTGTGGAGTAAGATGCCTGGGCAAAACTGTAGAGTACCGTGGCATTGACGAGGCTTGGATTCAAGCTGATCTGCACGGCAGTGTTGTGGTGAATCAGTTCATCAATGGAAATCATTATGATCGAGCTGTAGAAGCACATGAAATCACACTACAGGTGTTGGCTTATCTGTGGTTGGGAGAATTCTTCAAAGAAAAGCCGTTGGTACTTGACGCTTATGACTGGGTGTGTGAACAAATTAGGCAACGCGTTTGAGGTTACGGAAATATTTCTTTGCGTACAACAGACTGGACTATGCGCAGAATATTATGGAGCTCACAGCACGGGCATACGATGCCAAGGAAACAGACCCAGCTCTGTGGCAGAGACTAGTAGATGGCGAGTTTGCAGTGACAAAGAGCAACATCCCATTCACGAGTATCGGTGTAGATCAAACTAAGGATCATGACAACAAAACTTTGAAAGGCGAAGGAGGTGTTCAGGGAATTACTACTAAGCCGACGACTCTTCTGAAGTATTGCCTTGCAGCACCAGAGCTTGCCAGATTGTCCAAGGAGACGGAGGAAATGTTTGGACTTGCCCGTTCCCGTACAGATCATCATCACAAAATGTCACCTACGGTAACATTACGTCAGGAAAAGGCGATTCAAAAAAAGAGTATGATAATGGACCTTTGGAAACGGCCGAGCACGACACTTACGAAATATTGCAGACTCGGTTTGATTGAGACTGTTCATGAGCGGTAGTGAAATATGCTAGCCCCGGGTTGAGCAGAACTCAATATTCATAAAATCAATAGTACACAAGACTTGAAGTCTGTTCTTAAGCCTCACAATCCATTTTGTGACAAGGGCAACAAACTCTACAACACAATGAATAAGAAGATACTGAGTGAAAAGGCCCAGTCAATTATTCTGAACATGGAAACGCGTGGTGAACAAGCAAAGCTGTCCTTTGTTGAAGAGCGTCTCTGTGGAGAAGTAAAGTTTCGGGACAGCAAGACGAAGGTCAAATTCCTAAACTGGGACGACCTCTGCAAGACAGTGAAACTCAAATGCAATACCAAAGAATACCAACTAAAATCATGTCAAGACTGCTGGTCATAGCGAAATCACAGCGACATATTGATCTCCAGGAGGCAATAACCACATACGAGTTCAATGGTATAAACCATCTTCTGATGAAACCGGACGGTTCACTACATCCTTGCCAGAACAAGAGTGATCTCATTCATGCCTTGGAACAGTTGTCAGACACACAGGGTGATCAAATAGCTACACTTACAGATAAACGACATCTGATCTTAGATGGCATGGCAGTTGTGCAGTCTCTGGTGCATGCAGCAAACTTCAAGACATGCAAGGAACTGGGTCAGGTATTTGCTCAAAGAATTGACGCAAATTAATATATGTAACAAACGTATTACATGTATCCATAATTCTGTGCGTATTCAACTGTATGCCTTAGTTGGTTATACCCTCCTATGCTCCATAGGAGCATTAAGAAATGTTTTCCCCAGTGAAATCTGAATAACCTTTTTAGTCCAAAAGTGTAAACTAATAAACTATTCATAACAATAATAATAATAATTAGTTATACCATATTAGTTCAGTAAACTACAAGGGAGGTAACTATGTGTTGGTCTTCACTTTAACCAAAAAGTGCTTTTTCTATTTATTTTCTGGTTATTTTTTAATGTTGTAGACAATATATATCAAGTACGCGTATATGTACTAGTATTTATAAAAAGTTGCTAGTGTGAACTAAGCGTGTAAACATATAATAATGTCACCTGTTACAATGGCAACATATATTTGGTAATGTTTTTTAATCTAAATATTATATGTGTTTTTTTACTATTCTTTAAAGTATTAATATTTTTTATGCTACATTTATATTATGTATACCGTCTGTAGTAAGTGTACCTTCTTTGACATGTTTAAGACAGAAATAATGGATATCAGGACATTGTGTTACCATGACAACAGACAATCAATAAGATGATTCAAAATAATTACCTCCATTTATATTCAAAAGTTTTGAATGACTGATATTTGATAGAAATCCTGCATGTTATATACAATCATTAGCTAGTGTAAACTAAACGCATAAATGTTTTATAAAAATCATATGTTACCATGGCAACAAAATAACTGAGTTTTCTCCCTAATCATTCCATTTTTTGTATTTTATTTCTGTTATTTTTTGATGGTAGAGTTCTTTTTATATATGTACTGGTTTAAGGGATAACAAGTGAATATCATCACTTTGTGTTACCATGACAATAGGAAATCTGAACATAATAGGTTATTCATGACATGTTTCTGTTACTTTTAACATTTCAATAACTGATGATATTGTTCTGAAACTGTTTTCTATTTTCAGTAACAGTGACCTTGACCCATGAACCCCAAATGCAATACCAAGCTTCCTTTTCATATAAGCTATCTATCCAGAAAGTTTCATGCCAATATCTCATTCTTAGCTGGTTATTGAACAGAAACTTTTATTTTATTTTAGTAACAGTGACTTGACCTTGACCCAGTGATCCCAAATGCAATCCTCAAGCTTCCAATATCTCATTCCTTACTGAAGCTATTGAACGGAAACCATTTTTCTATTTTTAGTAACAGTGACCTTGACCCCAAATACAACCCCAAGCTTCCTCTTCATATAAGCTACCTATCCAGAAAGCTTCATGCCAATATCTCATTCATAACTAAAGTTATTGAGCGGAAACGAAACTTAACCAAAAAGGTTAACGCAAACTTAAACAAGACGTATAGTAAATGGAATGAAGTTATCAGAAAAAGCTAACTGCGGTTAACTTACCTAACAAGAGTGATGTTTAGGGAAAATAATGCAAAATATTACCTTGACCTTGGTATTTTTTGTTGTTCAGCGATGTCCACCAATTCCAACAATACACATGACCAAATATCAAAGACAAAGTGAGGCAATCACATAAAGTTAACTGAGGTTAAGTTACCTAACCAAGGTTAAATTACCATTAGAACCAAGGTTAAGTTACCTAACCAAGGTTAAGTCTGGGGAAAATAAGCAAAATATGACCTTGACCTTGGTAATTTTTGTTGTTCAGTGATGTCCACCAATGCCACCAATGTCCACCAATGCCAACAATACATATAACCAAGTATCAAACAAAGAAAATGAGGCAATCACATAGTTAACTGAGGTAAGTTATCTAACCAAGGTTAAGTTTTGGGGAAATAATGCAAAATATGACCTTGCTAATTTTGGCATAACCTGATGTCTCTTGACCCCACAAACTATCTGACAAAGTTTCAGAAAAATTCCAGCAGTAGTTGTTGAGATATAGTTGATTTAAAATGTGGCCACCGTCGCCAGAAAAGTGACTGCTATGTCTCGCTACCCACTATCGTGGGCGAGACAACAAAAAGGTTAACGCAAATTTAAACAAAAAGGTGAACGTAACATATGTTTTGGAGAAAGTAGGTAACAGTAACCTAGTTTTCTGTGGGCAAGGTCATTGGTTCATGAGAAGAATGTGCTGTTAAAGTCTGGTGAAGATTGGACATGGTTATGCTAAGATATAACAAAAAGAAAATGTTGACATCCGCCCGCCCACCTGCTACGGCGCACAGACAGTCAGAGACAGACACACAGACAGACAGACACACAGACAGACTACAGTGTCATGAAAATTGTATTTCAAATGTCAACTTACTTCTTGAAATGGATATTGTCCGGTGACAAGCTGAAAAAGTGTATGAAACAAAATAGTTAAATTGTTTAAATTGTTTAAGTGTAAACTAATTTCAATGAACTTCTGTATATTGAGTATATATGTGGTTTATTTCCACATATAGAATTTAACAAATCAACTGAAGTGCCAAAGAGTCTAGGTTGACCACAACCACTGGCATGTGTTGACTTTGGGTGAAGGTTGACAATTATTCAAGCCAGAATACCAACATATATTGTACTTGATAAACTGATTTGCAAAGACATTCCTATAGTTTCTATAGGCAGAAATATGTCAAGTAAATATTTAAGGAATGAATTTCACTTTTCTTAATTTTTCATGGGAGTATGAACTACATTAGGGCATGTGAAAAGTATCTAGAGCAATTATTGGTCCTTGTGTAGTAATACAGTAATCATGCGAACAAGATGTTTCATAGCTCAGTTGGATCATGGCGACCTTGAGTCTGACGTACTGTTTCCAAAATAAATTGGGGTCATCCTCTCACCATGGATTGTCTACCCACAAAGATTGATTACGTTATTATAAGTGGTTTCAAAGTTATGGAATGGAAACCAAATTGTTTACGGACAGATGGACAGACGGTCAGAGCGATTACTTTAGATACGGAGCTCTAAATAGGTTACACTTTGCTCACACCCTGATGTAGTTCAAACTCTCATTAACATTCTTTGCGTGTGTATTATTTCCATTCTGCACGGACGTCATAACATGTCTGATGACTGAGCGAATCTTTGCCTGAAACAACACGCATATACACCAATGAAAGTTTATCGATTTGGATCATGGAAGTAATTACATATATAACTATGATCCATTAAACACCTACCTCATACAAGGTCACACCGAGACTCCATACTTCGGATGGATTGCCATAATTTTCAGCTTTAATTCTTTCAGGCTGAAATAGATTTACAAAAAATCATGTTTTTAATCTTATTTCTCTGGGTGGGGGGTCTAAATTAAGTCTTACCCCCTAAAATAAGTTTGAAGTCCAAGAAAATAAAATACAGCACTAAAATTCATTCAAATAGCTATCCCGCCAACAACAGCCAAATTTAACAACCTATGTACACCGTTTCTAAACCTACTGACGATGAGGTATATGTAAAACTTACATATTTTGAGAATCCACTCTATAGACACTATATCAATGGCTTTAACCAGCCAGGCCAAACCCCAAAACTGGAGTGTCAAATTAAGAGTTATCAACTCGTTATTCATTTTACACATATTCAATCACGTGTATCAATGAGCCCATACTTTTAATCAGCACATATATATTATTATATGACCTGAACACCTGGACAGAGTTTTGCAAAACAGTTTTGTAGTGCAATTTTTGCTCTTATTTGGCAGGTTAATTTCTTTAACTTACCATAGTTTGTTGTCATTTAAATGTAAATTCATGTAAATTAGAACAACTGCCAATACATTCATTATAAGCAATATGTTTAAGAGACGGCAAACAGTACCCATTAGTCTCGGCCTGGCAAGACCGTATCATACATATCTTTTACTTGCAGATATCGGTTTGTGTAGATTAGGCTGATTAAAGCGCCCACCAGCTATTAGCCGAATTTATTCGTGCCTTTTTTCAAACATATAAAGTTGACGTTTGTGTGACATCATATTGAAAATAAATGTACAACATCATAAATTTTGATAATGCACCTGTTACACTTTTTAACGTCACTTGCCGCTTCACATAGGTTAAAAATAAGAAACGAATATTAAATTAACTTGAAAACATGTTTTTTGAAAGTTTCATAGAATCTCTCAAAGTTTTGCCAAAATCGCCACCAATGCAAGGGGCGATTTTAAATGACCGTTTTTCCCCAGGGTCGAGGTCTGAATCCGTGTAGCGAAGTAATAAAAAGAAGTGGGCCTTGTGACCGAGGCTAAATAAACATGTTAACTCATACAGTGAGGTCAGCAGAGCAAGATTAATAGAGTCAGGCAATGCAGGCAACAGTCTATGAACATTTTAAGCAAATCTCCTGACACAAATTCATAAAATGTTCACAAAGTATATATCAAATCAGTATTCCTCTCTCAAAATGTCACTTTGAAAGTGTATTTAGCTGTAGTCATACCACAGCCATGCGTAATGTACTACTCACCGCCATGTATGCATTTGTTCCTACATATGTGTTTGCTATCGACTCAACAAGCTGAAACACAAAGCATACAAAGCCATGTCAATATAAACAAGAGGGCCATGATGGCCCTACATCGCTCACCTGAGTTAATTTGAACCAATAAAAGAGGGCCAGGGCCAAGATGGCTCTAAAGCGATCACCTGAGTACTGGCACATTATCGAACTTCTTCGAAATCTTATGGTCATATACAATCTGTGCAAGTATGGTTAAGGTTGTTCAAGAAATGTGGTCTCTGTTGTGTATAACAACATTGATATAGACAGTTTAAGACACTGACAAAGTTTGGTAAAGATCAAATATAAAATGAAGGTGCTAGAGAATAACACCTTGGGCAGAGCCATATGTGACCCCAGGGCTACATGTAATATATGAGAGCTGTGTGCTTTGTGGTTTTAGAGAAGAAGTTTTTTTAAGTTTTTCCCTATACAAGTCTATGTAAAACATGACCACTGGGGCGGGGCCAAATGTGAACCCAGGGTCACCATTTGAACAAACTTGTTAAAGGACCATAAGAGTATAGTAAATGCAAAATATTAAACATTTGGCTCTTGTAGTTCCAGAGAAGAAGACTTTAATGTGTTTCTTATATAAGTCTATGTAAAACTGTGACCCACGGAGTGGGGTCAAATTTTTCCCCTGGGTCATCATTTGAACAAACTTGGTAGAGGACCATAAACTAATAGTAAATGCAAAATATTAAACATCTGGCTCTTGCAGTTTCAGAGAAGAAGATTTTTTAAGTTTTTCCCTATACATGTCTATGTAAAACATGTGACCCTTGGGGCGGGGCCAAATGTGACCCCAGGGTTACCATTTGAACAAACATTGTAAAGGACCATAAGCTTATAGTAAATGCAAAATATCAAACCTCTGGCTCTTGCAGTTTCCGAGAAGAAGCTTTTAAAAAAAAAATCCTATACAAGTCTATGTAAAACTGTGGCTCCCAGTGCAGGGACAAATTTGACCCCATGGTCACCATTTGAACAAACTAAATAGAGGACCATAAGCTGATGCTACATGTAATACATGAGAGCTCCGTGCCATGTGGTTCCAGAGAAGAAGATTTTTTTCTCAGTTTTTCACTATACAAGTCTATGTAAAACTGTGACCCCCCGGGGCAGGGCCAAATGTGACCCCTGGGTCACCATTTGAACAAACTTGGTAATGGACCATAAGCTTATAGTAAATGCAAAATATCAAACCTCTGGCTCTTGCAGTTTCCGAGAAGATTTTAAAAAAAATAATCCTATATAAGTCTATGTAAAACTGTGACCCCCGGGGTGGGGACAAATTTGACCCCAGGGTCACCATTTGAAAAAACTTAGTAGAGGACCATAAGCTGATGCTACATGTAATACATGAGACCTCTGTGCCTTGTGGTTTCAGAGAAGAAGACTTTTTAAAGTTTTTTCCTATATGTCTATATGAAAAACATGCAAAATCTCAATATACAAACTTTGGACCCCCGGGGCATGGCCATTTTTTACCTCGGGGACTTCATTTGAACAAACTTGATAGTCTAGACGTTGGCGATCATTTTAAAAGAAAAACTGTCGAAATCTGTCCCGCGGTTCTTGAGAAGAAGATTTTTAATGTTTCAACCATATATGGTAATGGTGGCCATCTTGGATGTCGCGCTGACCTAATTTTAACAAATCTAAAAGCATTCATCTAAGGATCATCCACGTGAAGTTTGGTCAAAATTGGCCAAGCGGTTTTTGAGGAGAAGTTATTTGAAGCAAAAGTTAACGACGGACGGACGACGGACGACGGACGAAGAGTGATCCCAATAGCTCACCTTTGAGCCTTCGGCTCAGGTGAGCTAAAAATGATAAACCTATAAAACGAGCATATTTTCTATCTGATTGTGTGTGCCATATTTCAAAATCCATAATCAATCCACTGTGCCACTATGGATTATGGAAAATCGGCACAGTAGCAAGAGACTGTCCACAAGCGATGACGTCAACGTCATCATCTCAACTGCCATTTTCATGCACAAAAAATAAACGTTGTACGGTTGTAATGTTGGGATATATCATTAAAGTTTTTAAAAACAGGCAACACGTTATTTATTAATTTAATATAATGTATTTATTTGCCAAATAATTGTTTGCATCTTACGCTACTTATATCTTTAAATTGCACCATTCTGTACACATATCGATGTATTTTGTCATAAAAATGCTCCTGTTGTTCTTCTCCAATTATAGTATAATAAAAAGGGAAATTTACACCAGGTGTGCCATTATTGACAAAAGGCACACCACGGCTGTATATTAACCTCTAAATAGTAACCAGCTTACTTAACAGCCAGCGTCATCAATCAAGACACATCAAATGTTTCCATTCACTTATGGAAGATGCTGAGGGTAATGCCATTTTGTCAAGAAATCTGTCTGTTGCTTGATATCCATTTGTTATTATATATTGACAGACATATGTCACATGACATCATTTTGTAATCTGTCTGTCACATGACATTTTGTTATGTAGTCTGTCGCATGACAACATTTTGTTATGTAGTTTGTCTGTCACATGACATTGTTTTGTTATATATTCTTTCTGTCACATGACATCATTTTGTTATGAAGTCTGTCTGACATATGACATTGTTTTGTTATGTAGTCTTTCTGTCACATGACATCATTTTGTTATGAAGTCTGTCTGACATATGACATTGTTTTGTTATGTAGTCTTTCTGTCACATGACATCATTTTGTTATGAAGTCTGTCTGACATATGACATTGTTTTGTTATGTAGTCTTTCTGTCACATGACATCATTTTGTTATGAAGTCTGTCTGACATATGACATTGTTTTGTTATATATTCTTTCTGTCACATGACATCATTTTGTTATGAAGTCTGTCTGACATATGACATTGTTTTGTTATGTAGTCTTTCTGTCACATGACATCATTTTGTTATGAAGTCTGTCTGACATATGACATTGTTTTGTTTTATATTCTTTCTGTCACATGACATCATTTTGTTATGAAGTCTGTCTGACATATGACATTGTTTTGTTATGTAGTCTTTCTGTCACATGACATCATTTTGTTATGAAGTCTGTCTGACATATGACATTGTTTTGTTATGTAGTCTTTCTGTCACATGACATCATTTTGTTATGAAGTCTGTCTGACATATGGCAACATTTTGTTATGTATTCTGTCTGTCACATGACAACATTTTGTTATGAAGTCTGTCTGTCACATGACATTGTTTTGTTATGTAGTCTGTCAGTCGCATCACATCATTTTGTTATGTAGATATTGTCTGATGATTTTTTATGTAGAGTGTGTTGGACTTCAGGCTTGTCGCCCCATTCATGAAACTTGACAGGTAGACTGTCCCATGGTGAGAGGATCACCCATTTACATTTTGGGGTCAATAGATTCAAGGTCACCATGACCTGACAGTAAAAAACCTCTGTCTCTCTTTAAACTCTCCAAGATGTGTAGCCACACACTCGAAACAGGTAGTCTGTCCATGGTGAGAGGATGATCCTTTCAAATTTTGGGGTCATTAGGGTCAAGGTCAAAGTCACCATGACCTGATAATAAAAAACATCTGCTGCTCTTTAATGCTCTTGAGATTTGCAGTCACATGCATGAAACTTCACAGGTAGATTGTCCACGGTGAGAAGATCCACGGTGAGAAGATGACCCCTATAACTCACTCCAAAATCAGACAATTTGACATACAGACAACCCTTACCTGTGTACTCACTCCAAAATCACACAATTTGACATCCACAGACAACCCTTACCTGTGTACTCACTCCAAAATCACACAATCTGACATCCACAGACAACCCTTACCTGTGTACTCACTCCAAAACCACACAATTTGTCATCCACAGGCACCCTTACCTTTATACACACTCCAAAATCACACAATCTGACATCCAAAGACAACCCTTACCTGTGTACTCACTCCAAAATCACACAATTTGACATCCACAGACAACCCTTACCTGTGTACTCACTCCAAAATCACACAATTTGACAGCCACAGACAACCCTTACCTGTTTACTCACTCCAAAACCACACAATTCGACATCCACAGGCACACTTACCTTTATACTCACTCCAAAATCACACAATCTGACATCCAAAGACAACCCTTACCTGTGTACTCACTCCAAAATCACACAATTCGACATCCACAGACACACTTACCTGTGTACTCACTCCAAAATCACACAATTTGACATCCACAGACAACCCTCACCTGTGTAACCACTCCAAAATCACACATGACATCCACAGACAATCCTTACCTGTGTACTCACTCCAAAATCACATAATTTAACATCCCCATTAGAGTTGACTAGAATATTGGATGGTTTTATATCTGGAGAAAAAGAAATGTGAGAAATAAACTGATACCAACCACTGGTGTATATAACAAATCCTGTATATTCAGATCAGCTGATTTAAACTTTTAAATTCTGTACTTCCAATTAAGCTTTCTTAATATATTTTCATTGAGGTTATTTGTCTACGTATTTGTATACCGGTACGCATAGAAGACCAGCAGAATGGAGAGCCCATCTCTCAACACCTTATATCAAAAATATGCAACCTCTTCCTCTCGTTTTATAATTTAAATTTATTGTTTAACTGTAGAATTGCTTTAAAAAAAAAAAATTATCTATATTTTCTTTTGGCATTTAATGTGAGGGTAAATGGACGTGACTTCAAAAGGTGTCGCGAGAGGTATTGATAGACAATTTAATACTTCCTCAATATCCAATCAGCATTCAATTTGAGTATTTTAATATTCTGCATTTTCATGGCTGTATTTACCATCGCTGATCATACTAACCTCTATGCAGTATTTTTTGGCTCCACATGTACAATAATCCCTGGACTATTCTCACAGCCATTCTGCCAATAATTTCCTCGGGAATTTGTCCATACCGATCTAGGGATCCTCCTGTAAACACATCATAATTAGTAATGAAATCATACTGATCTAGGGATCCTCCTTTGAACATATCACAATTAGTAATGATATCATACTGATCTAGGGATCCTCCTGTAAACATATCACAATTAGTAATTATATCATACTGATCTAGGGATCCTCCTGTAAACATATCACAATTAGTAATGATATCATACTGATCTAGGGATCCTCCTGTAAACATATCACAATTAGTAATGATATCATACTGATCTAGGGATCCTCCTGTAAACATATCACAATTAGTAATGATATCATACTGATCTAGGGATCCTCCTGTAAACATATCACAATTAGTAATGATATCATACTGATCTAGGGATCCTCCTGTAAACACAGATGACAATTAGTTATACTATTATATATCATTTTAAATATGTAGTTTTCATTGGCTAAAAGGCAGTCAAGTGTAAGTCATTAATATGAACTACTGACTTTAGAACGTTACCTATCCGTTTAAATCTGATTAAATATTTTCTTGCAGGTCAATAGTCCGAAAATGACGTTACGTTTTCACATGACGTGACGTCATGCATGTAAACAAGTAAGTAAAAAGTAAACAAACTAATGGAGTTTATACGATTCAATATAATCAAACAACTATCTACTTCTGTTTTAGTAAACAGTGAAAACTATTCATCCTCGGGAATGACTATTGACCCTCAGCAGTAAACTATTGACCTCAACTTCATCTTGGTCAATAGTTTACTGCTTAGGGTCAAGAGTCACACCCTTGGGTGAATAGATTTAACCACTGACCTCAACAGAAGTAAATAGTTGTATACTATTTACCTACCGTCCATGAACTCTGTACATATAGAGATCCTGTTCTCTATAAAGAAAGCACCATAGAAGTCTATTATAGCTGGAGAATGGCACTGAAATGACAGAAAGTAACAAATAACAAGATTAGACTAAGGAAACAACATACCTGGATTAACAAGATTATAATCAGGAAATGCCACATTTGATGATGGATTAAGATGGTGCTACATTTAGATTGACACAATTATTATAAGGAAATGCCACATTTGGATTTACAAGATTATAAGAAAAAGCTATATTTGGATTAACCCTTAACCCGCTAAGCACAACTATAATAGCCTTTGCGTCCACTGTAAACCCAGATCAGCCTGTGAGTAACTAGCGGCTGCTGATCAGTCATTTCCCCGAAAACACCCCTTTGTCACATAATTGGAATGGTGTTAATTCCAAGGAAGAACAGTCCATTATATATATGTAGCGTGTTAAGGGTTATCAACTCTACTCAACTCAATTTTATTAGGCAATCGGCAACATAAACGCCATTGGCCATTAACACATTTAGGAAATGCTACATTTGGATTAATCGTATGATAATTAGGAAGTGTCATATTTAACAGTAACCTTGACCTTGGGCATAAATGCAATCCCAAACTTCCTGCCAACTACATACCAAGTTTCAGGCCAATATCTCATTCCTAAATAATGGAGCGGTTAGTTGGTTTGCAGAAGATAATGGGTTGGCGTATAGGTTTTTCCAGTGTGGGAAAATAAACGCTGGTAGGCTGTTCAAGCAGTTATGTGTACCACAAGAGTTGCGTGGTCAGGTATTGAAACTTGCCCATGACTCCGTCATGGCTGGCCATCTGGGTATCAGGAAGACGTCCGACAAAATTCTTTCACAGTTTTGATGGCCCGGTTTGAAGGCCGATGTTGTACGATACTGTCGATCGTGCGATATATGTCAAAAGACTTTTCCAAAGCGTAAAGTAAGGAAAATTCCCATTGAAGAGTTGCCTCTGATTGAAACCCCATTCACAAGGGTGGCTGTAGATCTAATTGGCCCAATTAACCCACCGTCAGATAAGGGAAACCGCTTCATCCTAACAATGGTCGACTACGCCACGAGATACACAGAAGCCACTGCTTTAAAACGGATAGATTCAGAGACTGTGGCTGAAGCTCTAGTTGACATGTTTAGTCGGGTAGGAGTACCGAATGAGATATGGGCAAAATTTACCTCTGACCTCATGAAGGCAGTTGGTAGGTTATTATCCTTACGTCAACTCACAACCTCCCCTTATAATCCTACTTGTAACGGTCTGGTCGAACGGTTCAACGGTACACTCAAAAGCATGCTCAAAAAGATGTGTGCAGAACAACCTAGGCAGTGGGATAGATTCATATCACCTTTGCTCTTTATTTAACCTACCAGATATAATATTAAGAACTTTGGAATCACAAAAATACATTTCATTTAGTAACAGTGAACTTGACCTTGAACCCAGTGACCCCAAATGCAATCCCAAACTTGCTTTTCATATAAGCGACCTACACACCAAGTTCCAGGCCAATACCTCATTTCTAGTGGAAACCGGTTTTTTCTATTTTTAGTAACAGTGACCTTGACCCCAGTGACTCCCAAATGCAAACTTCCTTTTCATATAACCTACCTACACACCAAGTTTAATTCCAATATCTCATTTCTAACAACTTTATGAGCAGAAAACATTTTTCTATTTTTAGTAATAGTGACCTTGACCCCAGTGGCCCCAAATGCAATCCAAAACTTGCTTTTCATATAAGCACACATTATGTTTCAGGCCAATACATCATTCCTAACTAAAGTTATTGAGCAGAAACCATTTTCAATTTTTAGTAAAAGTGACCTTGACCCCAGTGACCCTAAATGCAATCTCAAGCTTCCTGTTTATATAAGCTACAACCCCATAAAGTTTCATTCCAATATCTCATTCCTGACTAAAGTTATTGAGCGGAAACCAGTTTTTTATTTTTAGTAACAGTGTATTTTGTGTATTTTTTACAATTTCTGTTGCCATAGCAACCACAATTTTTGACATATCCATAAAACAATATGATGTGCATGATCTCCTCACTGTTACACAAAGTTTCCTTAAATTGTCTTAAGCATTTTTATTTTTGTTATCAAAGGATTCATATATTGTGTGTAGTTATACTATTTCAAATGCCATAGCAACCATATTTTTTGTCAAATCAACAAAATAAAATAATGTGCATAATCCCCTCATTGCTCTCTACCAACAAACCAAGTTTCATAAAACTATTTTCAATACTTTTCTCATTATCGCAGGATCCATATTTGTGAGACAGACTGACTGATGGACGGGGTGCAAACCTAAAGTCCCCTCCGGTGACACACAGGTAGAGGACAAAAAATGTCACATTTGGATTAATACAATTATAAAGAAATATCATATTTGGATTAGGAATATTGTAATTAGCAAATGTCATAATTGGATTAGGAATATTGTAATTAGCAAATGTCATAATTGGATTAACAAGAATATAATTAGGAAATGCCACATCTGAATTAACACAATTATAATAAGGAAAACCATATTCAGATTAACTCCATAACAATTACACCTGCCGCATCTGGATTAACACATTTATAATTAGAAAGAAAAAAACAACATATTTGTATTAACAAGATTACAATTTGCAAATGTCACAAATGGATTAAAACATTATAATTTTAGGAAATGCCACATCTGGATTTACACGATTATAAAAATGACGTGCCATTTTTGGATTAAGCCAATTATAAGTAGGACATGCCATTTAGATTGACAAGATTTTTTATAAGGAAAAAACACATTTGGATTAACATAAGTGTAATGATGTACATTACGTGGTCCCGCCTTAATTCCGTTAAGCGATGGGAAAGCTTATATTAGCAGGATTTGATAACGGATATTTCAACAATAAAACATGTTTAAAAACACTTTTATTGAAAAAAATGCAATAACCTGTTTAAAAATATCTATTAAATGTTTTCATTTTACAATATTCAAACATTTTAAGCCGAAATTAAGATTTGATTTCATACCCCAGCCAATCCCATTTTCGCTTCTTGGAGAAGGTGTTGGATGGGGTATGCAAGTTAATATTCGGACCACGTAATGTAATGACAGTGATTTGCACATTTCTGCCCTTAATTCATATAAATGGCGTGACATCACGGAGCCTCATCTTAATCCAAAGTCTTGAGCAGCGTAATATCACCAAGGATTGAAAAGAGACACATCTATCTAAAATGGGAGAAAACGGAAGTCACTTCACATGTGCATATAAGATTTGAATGTCAACTTCATAATGGATATACATGTATATCTGAGCAGTGTAAACCACTCCACCATGGAAAACTGGGTTTCAGAAGCTGAACATGGTAACAACATTACCTTATATAATATCTCCAATTCTGAGAGAATTTTCTTTTGTACATCAACATCTACATCTAACTGAATTACCTGAAATGGAATTAAACACGACTGAAATACTTGCTAGTACACTTTTCTGCCCATGTTGAAGTGAAGCTGACACCTGGGCAATACAATGTAGTGCAAATGAAACTTTATGGAAATGTTCAACAGACTAAGGCATTACCAAAACATTAATGGGCCAAACAATTCTATTTTTACAGATTCAAAATGGCAGCCATTTTCAAAATGGTCATTTAACGGTTTTAGTATACCGGTAATACTTAAATGCCAGCGCATGCAACTGACACATTTTCAATATCAAAATCTTCCAAAACATGAGATTTTTGATAATCTCCTATTATATACACACATACTTTATATACATATTTAATCTTAAAAAGTTTCATTAAGATTAGACCATTAAAACTAGAAAAATCAGGAAAAAGGACCAGGGTCAATGTCAATATGACCTTGACCTTTACCCAAATGACAACAAAATAAGTAGATGACTAACTAACCTGAAAAGAAACATAATATATACAGTTTCATTAAAATGATTTTTATTAGACATTTGATTAAGGTCAATGAATTTTTTTCACATTTTTCAGAATGGCGGTCTTTGTGTACCGATCGACCACATCTGTTGATGAAATATCTCCCTGATTTTGTATTACAAAGTAAATCAAACATAACACGAACAAAGATAAACACTTTGATTATCAATCTGCTAAACAATAATACTTGAGCATTGTTATAATTATTTATTGGAGAAATCTCCGAGTCATTTTCCATCACAAATGGCAGCTGAAGCTTTGCGCAAATTTCACAACAGCATTGAAGTTATGAGGATTTCGTCTCATTTTATAATCCTGTATACTAAACAGGTCCTGATAATTCATAACTGATTCAACAGTTTGCATTATTTTACTATCACCTTCCTGTAGGTCCTGATAATTCATAACTGATTCAACAGTTTGCATTATTTTACTATCACCTTCCTGTACATTTTTTCATTTATCGCAGGTAAAAGCAATATATATATGGTAGTGTTTATTGAATGACAAGCAAACCAGTCTAATTGCCAGCGAAAGGTGGTCTGCCTATAAAGGTATCTGATAAAACTCATCTTGGAAAAACAGTCATTTTAGTGTTAGTTGGACTGGCATTAAAAGCGATGGATTATTATCAGTATTGACTAAAGGTATATTTGTCGGTCAAAACTTAATTGACAGCAATTAATGAATTTTTTCAATTGAATTGAATGTTGTTTAACGGCTCATCAACACAGCATATGTTATTTAGAACCGCCCCGGAGAGAGGGGAAGGATATAGGAATCCGGGAACCGTGCCCTACTCTTATTATCAAATAGATTCCTATGGTTCTTTAACGTGCTCGGAGGATAGACCGATACACGGGACCGCCCGGTTTACGTGCCCATCCGACGGACGAGGCTAAGGGAAAGTCTTGCCCAAGAACACACCGACGAAACTCAGTGGCACCACGGAGGATTGAACCCGGGGCCTCCGGTTACAAATCCGCCGCCCTACCGACTGCGCCACGCCAGCCCTCTTCAAGGTCTTTTTTCAAGAAAATTGGGAAGAGGCCTAGGCCTGTTGATTTTGGAGAAAAAAGCGTGAGACTGTCAAAATTTGGGGAAAACAGGTTGATTTTCGCAATTTAGGAGAATACACAATTAGTAGCGATGGATTTGTAACAGTCAGCAAATGGACACATATAATAGTGCTGAATTTGTAAAAGTCAGCAAATGGACAATTATAATAGTGCAGAATTTGTAAAAGTCAGCAAATGGACATATATAATAGTGCTGGATTGGTAGCAGTCAGAAAGTGGACACAGATAATAGTGTTCTATATGTTACAGTCAGAAAGTGGACACAGATAATAGTGCTGAATATGTAACAGTCAGCAAGTGGACACAGATACTAGTGCTGAATATGTAACAGTCAGAAAGTGGACACAGATACTAGTGCTGAATATGTAACAGTCAGCAAGTGGACACAGATACTAGTGCTGAATATGTAACGGTCAGAAAGTGGACACAGATAATAGTGCTGAATATGTAACAGTCAGAAAGTGGACACAGATAATAGTGCTGAATATGTAACAGTCAGAAAGTGGACACAGATACTAGTGCTGAATATGTAACGGTCAGAAAGTGGACACAGATAATAGTGCTCTATATGTAACAGTCAGAAAGTGGACACAGATACTAGTGCTGAATATGTAACAGTCAGAAAGTGGACACAGATAATAGTGCTGAATATGTTACAGTCAGAAAGTGGACACAGATAATAGTGATGAATATGTAACAGTCAGAAAGTGGACACAGATACTAGTGCTGAATATGTAACGGTCAGAAAGTGGACACAGATAATAGTGCTGAATATGTAATGGTCAGCAAGTGGACACAGATAATAGTGCTGAATATGTAACGGTCAGAAAGTGGACACAGATAATAGTGCTGAATATGTAACAGTCAGAAAGTGGACACAGATAATAGTGCTGAATATGTAACAGTCAGAAAGTGGACACAGATAATAGTGCTGAATATGTAACAGTCAGAAAGTGGACACAGATAATAGTGCTGAATATGTAACGGTCAGCAAGTGGACACAGATAATAGTGATGAATATGTAACTGTCAGAAAGTGGACACAGATAATAGTGCTGAATATGTAACAGTCAGAAAGTGGACACAGATAATAGTGCTGAATATGTAACAGTCAGAAAGTGGACACAGATAATAGTGCTGAATATGTAACAGTCAGCAAGTGGACACAGATACTAGTGCTGAATATGTAACAGTCAGAAAGTGGACACAGATAATAGTGCTGAATATGTAACAGTCAGAAAGTGGACACAGATAATAGTGCTGAATATGTAACAGTCAGAAAGTGGACACAGATAATAGTGCTGAATATGTAACGGTCAGCAAGTGGACACAGATAATAGTGATGAATATGTAACAGTCAGAAAGTGGACACAGATAATAGTGCTGAATATGTTACAGTCAGAAAGTGGACAAAGATAATAGTGCTGAATATGTAACAGTCAGAAAGTGGACACAGATAATAGTGCTGAATATGTAACAGTCAGCAAGTGGACACAGATACTAGTGCTGAATATGTAACAGTCAGCAAGTGGACACAGATAATAGTGCTGAATATGTAACAGTCAGAAAGTGGACACAGATAATAGTGCTGAATATGTAACGGTCAGAAAGTGGACACAGATACTAGTGCTGAATATGTTACAGTCAGAAAGTGGACACAGATAATAGTGATGAATATGTAACAGTCAGAAAGTGGACACAGATAATAGTGCTCTATATGTAACAGTCAGAAAGTGGACACAGATACTAGTGCTGAATATGTAACGGTCAGAAAGTGGACACAGATAATAGTGCTGAATATGTAACAGTCAGAAAGTGGACACAGATAATAGTGCTGAATATGTAACAGTCAGCAAGTGGACACAGATAATAGTGATGAATATGTAACAGTCAGAAAGTGGACACAGATACTAGTGCTGAATATGTAACGGTCAGAAAGTGGACACAGATAATAGTGCTGAATATGTAACGGTCAGCAAGTGGACACAGATAATAGTGCTGAATATGTAACGGTCAGAAAGTGGACACAGATAATAGTGCTGAATATGTAACAGTCAGAAAGTGGACACAGATAATAGTGCTGAATATGTAACAGTCAGAAAGTGGACACAGATAATAGTGCTGAATATGTAACAGTCAGAAAGTGGACACAGATAATAGTACTGAATATGTAACGGTCAGCAAGTGGACACAGATAATAGTGATGAATATGTAACAGTCAGAAAGTGGACACAGATAATAGTGCTGAATATGTAACAGTCAGAAAGTGGACACAGATAATAGTGCTGAATATGTTACAGTCAGAAAGTGGACACAGATAATAGTGCTGAATATGTAACAGTCAGCAAGTGGACACAGATACTAGTGCTGAATATGTAACAGTCAGAAAGTGGACACAGATAATAGTGATGAATATGTAACAGTCAGAAAGTGGACACAGATACTAGTGCTGAATATGTAACGGTCAGAAAGTGGACACATATAAAAGTGCTGAATATGTTACAGTCAGAAAGTGGACACAGATAATAGTGCTGAATATGTAACAGTCAGAAGGTGGACACAGATACTAGTGCTGAATATGTTACGGTCAGAAAGTGGACACATATAATAGTGCTGAATATGTTACAGTCAGAAAGTGGACACAGATAATAGTGCTGAATATGTTACAGTCAGAAAGTGGACACAGATAATAGTGCTGAATATGTAACAGTCAGCAAGTGGACACAGATAATAGTGATGAATATGTAACAGTCAGCAAGTGGACACAGATAATAGTGCTGAATATGTAACAGTCAGAAAGTGGACACAGATACTAGTGCTGAATATGTAACGGTCAGAAAGTGGACACAGATAATAGTGCTGAATATGTTACAGTCAGAAAGTGGACACAGATAATAGTGCTGAATATGTAACAGTCAGAAAGTGGACACAGATAATAGTGATGAATATGTAACAGTCAGAAAGTGGACACAGATAATAGTGCTGAATATGTTACAGTCAGAAAGTGGACACAGATACTAGTGCTGAATATGTAACAGTCAGAAAGTGGACACAGATACTAGTGCTGAATATGTAACGGTCAGCAAGTGGACACAGATACTAGTGCTGAATATGTTACAGTCAGAAAGTGGACACAGATAATAGTGCTGAATATGTTACAGTCAGAAAGTGGACACAGATAATAGTGCTGAATATGTAATAGTCAGCAAGTGGACACAGATAATAGTGATGAATATGTAACGGTCAGCAAGTGGACACAGATAATAGTGCTGAATATGTAACAGTCAGAAAGTGGACACAGATACTAGTGCTGAATATGTAACGGTCAGAAAGTGGACACAGATAATAGTGCTGAATATGTTACAGTCAGAAAGTGGACACAGATAATAGTGCTGAATATGTAACAGTCAGAAAGTGGACACAGATAATAGTGATGAATATGTAACAGTCAGAAAGTGGACACAGATAATAGTGCTGAATATGTTACAGTCAGAAAGTGGACACAGATACTAGTGCTGAATATGTAACAGTCAGAAAGTGGACACAGATACTAGTGCTGAATATGTAACGGTCAGCAAGTGGACACAGATACTAGTGCTGAATATGTAACAGTCAGCAAGTGGACACAGATACTAGTGCTGAATATGTAACAGTCAGAAAGTGGACACAGATACTACTGCTGAATATGTAACGGTCAGCAAGTGGACACAGATAATAGTGATGAATATGTAACAGTCAGAAAGTGGACACAGATACTAGTGCTTATGTAACGGTCAGAAAGTGGACACAGATAATAGTGCTGAATATGTAACGGTCAGCAAGTGGACACAGATAATAGTGCTGAATATGTAACAGTCAGCAAGTGGACACAGATACTAGTGCTGAATATGTAACGGTCAGAAAGTGGACACAGATAATAGTGCTAAATATGTAACGGTCAGCAAGTGGACACAGATAATAGTGCTGAATATGTAACAGTCAGCAAGTGGACACAGATAATAGTGCTGAATATGTAACAGTCAGAAAGTGGACACAGATAATAGTGCTGAATATGTAATGGTCAGCAAGTGGACACAGATACTAGTGCTGAATATGTAACAGTCAGAAAGTGGACACAGATACTAGTGCTGAATATGTAACGGTCAGAAAGTGGACACAGATAATAGTGCTGAATATGTAACGGTCAGCAAGTGGACACAGATAATAGTGCTGAATATGTAACGGTCAGAAAGTGGACACAGATAATAGTGCTGAATATGTAACGGTCAGCAAGTGGACACAGATAATAGTGCTGAATATGTAACAGTCAGCAAGTGGACACAGATAATAGTGCTGAATATGTAACAGTCAGAAAGTGGACACAGATAATAGTGCTGAATATGTTACAGTCAGAAAGTGGACACAGATAATAGTGCTGAATATGTAACAGTCAGCAAGTGGACACAGATAATAGTGCTGAATATGTAACGGTCAGAAAGTGGACACAGATAATAGTGCTGAATATGTAACGGTCAGCAAGTGGACACAGATAATAGTGCTGAATATGTAACGGTCAGCAAGCGGACACAGATAATAGTGCTGAATATGTAACAGTCAGCAAGTGGACACAGATACTAGTGCTGAATATGTAACGGTCAGAAAGTGGACACAGATAATAGTGCTGAATATGTAACGGTCAGCAAGTGGACACAGATAATAGTGCTGAATATGTAACAGTCAGCAAGTGGACACAGATAATAGTGCTGAATATGTAACAGTCAGAAAGTGGACACAGATAATAGTGCTGAATATGTTACGGTCAGAAAGTGGACACAGATAATAGTGCTGAATATGTTACAGTCAGAAAGTGGACACAGATAATAGTGCTGAATATGTAACAGTCAGAAAGTGGACACAGATACTAGTGCTGAATATGTAACGGTCAGCAAGTGGACACAGATAATAGTGCTGAATATGTAACGGTCAGCAAGTGGACACAGATAATAGTGCTGAATATGTAACAGTCAGCAAGTGGACACAGATAATAGTGATGAATATGTAACAGTCAGAAAGTGGACACAGATACTAGTGCTGAATATGTAACGGTCAGAAAGTGGACACAGATAATAGTGCTGAATATGTAACAGTCAGCAAGTGGACACAGATAATAGTGCTGAATATGTAACAGTCAGAAAGTGGACACAGATAATAGTGCTGAATATGTTACAGTCAGAAAGTGGACACAGATAATAGTGCTGAATATGTAACAGTCAGCAAGTGGACACAGATAATAGTGCTGAATATGTAACGGTCAGAAAGTGGACACAGATAATAGTGCTGAATATCTAACGGTCAGCAAGTGGACACAGATAATAGTGCTGAATATGTAACGGTCAGCAAGCGGACACAGATAATAGTGCTGAATATGTAACGGTCAGCAAGTGGACACAGATACTAGTGCTGAATATGTAACGGTCAGAAAGTGGACACAGATAATAGTGCTGAATATGTAACGGTCAGCAAGTGGACACAGATAATAGTGCTGAATATGTAACAGTCAGCAAGTGGACACAGATAATAGTGCTGAATATGTAACAGTCAGAAAGTGGACACAGATAATAGTGCTGAATATGTTACGGTCAGAAAGTGGACACAGATAATAGTGCTGAATATGTAACGGTCAGAAAGTGGACACAGATAATAGTGCTGAATATGTAACAGTCAGCAAGTGGACACAGATACTAGTGCTGAATATGTTACAGTCAGAAAGTGGACACAGATAATAGTGATGAATATGTAACAGTCAGAAAGTGGACACAGATAATAGTGCTGAATATGTTACAGTCAGAAAGTGGACACAGATAATAGTGCTGAATATGTAACAGTCAGAAAGTGGACACAGATAATAGTGCTGAATATGTAACAGTCAGAAAGTGGACACAGATAATAGTGCTGAATATGTTACAGTCAGAAAGTGGACACAGATAATAGTGATGAATATGTAACAGTCAGAAAGTGGACACAGATAATAGTGCTGAATATGTTACAGTCAGAAAGTGGACACAGATAATAGTGCTGAATATGTAACAGTCAGCAAGTGGACACAGATAATAGTGCTGAATATGTAACGGTCAGCAAGTGGACACAGATAATAGTGCTGAATATGTAACAGTCAGAAAGTGGACACAGATAATAGTGCTGAATATGTAACAGTCAGCAAGTGGACACAGATAATAGAGATGAATATGTAACAGTCAGAAAGTGGACACAGATACTAGTGCTGAATATGTAACGGTCAGAAAGTGGACACAGATAATAGTGCTGAATATGTTACAGTCAGAAAGTGGACACAGATAATAGTGCTGAATATGTAACAGTCAGAAAGTGGACACAGATAATAGTGATGAATATGTAACAGTCAGAAAGTGGACACAGATAATAGTGCTGAATATGTAACAGTCAGAAAGTGGACACAGATAATAGTGCTGAATATGTTACAGTCAGAAAGTGGACACAGATAATAGTGCTGAATATGTAACAGTCAGCAAGTGGACACAGATACTAGTGCTGAATATGTAACAGTCAGAAAGTGGACACAGATAAAAGTGATGAATATGTAACAGTCAGAAAGTGGACACAGATACTAGTGCTGAATATGTAACGGTCAGAAAGTGGACACAGATAATAGTGCTGAATATGTAACAGTCAGAAAGTGGACACAGATACTAGTGCTGAATATGTAACGGTCAGAAAGTGGACACATATAATAGTGCTGAATATGTTACAGTCAGAAAGTGGACACAGATAATAGTGCTGAATATGTAACGGTCAGCAAGTGGACACAGATAATAGTGATGAATATGTAACAGTCAGAAAGTGGACACAGATAATAGTGCTCTATATGTAACGGTCAGAAAGTGGACACAGATAATAGTGCTGAATATGTAACGGTCAGAAAGTGGACACAGATAATAGTGCTGAATATGTTACAGTCAGAAAGTGGACACAGATAATAGTGCTGAATATGTAACGGTCAGAAAGTGGACACAGATAATAGTGCTGAATATGTAACGGTCAGCAAGTGGACACAGATAATAGTGCTGAATATGTAACGGTCAGCAAGTGGACACAGATAATAGTGATGAATATGTAACAGTCAGAAAGTGGACACAGATAATAGTGCTCTATATGTAACAGTCAGAAAGTGGACACAGATAATAGTGATGAATATGTAACAGTCAGAAAGTGGACACAGATACTAGTGCTGAATATGTAACGGTCAGCAAGTGGACACAGATAATAGTGATGAATATGTAACAGTCAGAAAGTGGACACAGATAATAGTGCTCTATATGTAACAGTCAGAAAGTGGACACAGATAATAGTGCTGAATATGTAACGGTCAGCAAGTGGACACAGATAATAGTGATGAATATGTAACGGTCAGAAAGTGGACACAGATAATAGTGCTCTATATGTAACAGTCAGAAAGTGGACACAGATAATAGTGATGAATATGTAACAGTCAGAAAGTGGACACAGATACTAGTGCTGAATATGTAACGGTCAGAAAGTGGACACAGATAATAGTGCTGAATATGTTACAGTCAGAAAGTGGACACAGATAATAGTGCTGAATATGTAACAGTCAGAAAGTGGACACAGATAATAGTGATGAATATGTAACAGTCAGCAAGTGGACACAGATACTAGTGCTGAATATGTAACAGTCAGCAAGTGGACACAGATAATAGTGCTGAATATGTAACAGTCAGCAAGTGGACACAGATAATAGTGATGAATATGTAACAGTCAGAAAGTGGACACAGATACTAGTGCTGAATATGTAACGGTCAGAAAGTGGACACAGATAATAGTGCTGAATATGTTACAGTCAGAAAGTGGACACAGATAATAGTGCTGAATATGTAACAGTCAGAAAGTGGACACAGATAATAGTGCTGAATATGTTACAGTCAGAAAGTGGACACAGATAATAGTGCTGAATATGTAACAGTCAGCAAGTGGACACAGATACTAGTGCTGAATATGTAACAGTCAGCAAGTGGACACAGATAATAGTGATGAATTTGTAACAGTCAGAAAGTGGACACAGATACTAGTGCTGAATATGTAACGGTCAGAAAGTGGACACATATAATAGTGCTGAATATGTTACAGTCAGAAAGTGGACACAGATAATAGTGCTGAATATGTAACAGTCAGAAAGTGGACACAGATACTAGTGCTGAATATGTAACGGTCAGAAAGTGGACACATATAATAGTGCTGAATATGTTACAGTCAGAAAGTGGACACAGATAATAGTGCTGAATATGTTACAGTCAGAAAGTGGACACAGATAATAGTGCTGAATATGTAACAGTCAGCAAGTGGACACAGATAATAGTGATGAATATGTAACGGTCAGCAAGTGGACACAGATAATAGTGCTGAATATGTTACAGTCAGCAAGTGGACACAGATACTAGTGCTGAATATGTAACAGTCAGCAAGTGGACACAGATAATAGTGCTGAATATGTTACAGTCAGAAAGTGGACACAGATAATAGTGATGAATATGTAACGGTCAGCAAGTGGACACAGATAATAGTGCTGAATATGTTACAGTCAGAAAGTGGACACAGATAATAGTGATGAATATGTAACGGTCAGCAAGTGGACACAGATAATAGTGCTGAATATGTAACGGTCAGCAAGTGGACACAGATAATAGTGCTGAATATGTTACAGTCAGAAAGTGGACACAGATAATAGTGCTGAATATGTAACAGTCAGAAAGTGGACACAGATAATAGTGATGAATATGTAACAGTCAGCAAGTGGACACAGATACTAGTGCTGAATATGTAACAGTCAGCAAGTGGACACAGATAATAGTGCTGAATATGTAACAGTCAGAAAGTGGACACAGATAATAGTGCTGAATATGTAACAGTCAGAAAGTGGACACAGATAATAGTGCTGAATATGTTACAGTCAGAAAGTGGACACAGATAACAGTGCTGAATATGTAACAGTCAGAAAGTGGACACAGATAATAGTGCTGAATATGTAACAGTCAGAAAGTGGACACAGATACTAGTGCTGAATATGTAACGGTCAGAAAGTGGACACAGATAATAGTGCTGAATATGTTACAGTCAGAAAGTGGACACAGATAATAGTGCTGAATATGTAACAGTCAGAAAGTGGACACAGATAATAGTGCTGAATATGTTACAGTCAGAAAGTGGACACAGATAATAGTGCTGAATATGTAACAGTCAGCAAGTGGACACAGATACTAGTGCTGAATATGTAACAGTCAGAAAGTGGACACAGATAATAGTGATGAATATGTAACAGTCAGAAAGTGGACACAGATACTAGTGCTGAATATGTAACGGTCAGAAAGTGGACACATATAATAGTGCTGAATATGTTACAGTCAGAAAGTGGACACAGATAATAGTGCTGAATATGTAACAGTCAGCAAGTGGACACAGATACTAGTGCTGAATATGTAACAGTCAGAAAGTGGACACATATAATAGTGCTGAATATGTAACAGTCAGAAAGTGGACACAGATAATAGTGATGAATATGTAACAGTCAGAAAGTGGACACAGATAATAGTGCTGAATATGTAACAGTCAGAAAGTGGACACAGATAATAGTGCTGAATATGTTACAGTCAGAAAGTGGACACAGATAATAGTGCTGAATATGTAACAGTCAGCAAGTGGACACAGATACTAGTGCTGAATATGTAACAGTCAGAAAGTGGACACAGATAAAAGTGATGAATATGTAACAGTCAGAAAGTGGACACAGATACTAGTGCTGAATATGTAATGGTCAGAAAGTGGACACAGATAATAGTGCTGAATATGTAACAGTCAGAAAGTGGACACAGATACTAGTGCTGAATATGTAACGGTCAGAAAGTGGACACATATAATAGTGCTGAATATGTTACAGTCAGAAAGTGGACACAGATAATAGTGCTGAATATGTAACGGTCAGCAAGTGGACACAGATAATAGTGATGAATATGTAACAGTCAGAAAGTGGACACAGATAATAGTGCTCTATATGTAACGGTCAGAAAGTGGACACAGATAATAGTGCTGAATATGTAACGGTCAGAAAGTGGACACAGATAATAGTGCTGAATATGTTACAGTCAGAAAGTGGACACAGATAATAGTGCTGAATATGTAACGGTCAGAAAGTGGACACAGATAATAGTGCTGAATATGTAACGGTCAGCAAGTGGACACAGATAATAGTGCTGAATATGTAACGGTCAGCAAGTGGACACAGATAATAGTGATGAATATGTAACAGTCAGAAAGTGGACACAGATAATAGTGCTCTATATGTAACAGTCAGAAAGTGGACACAGATAATAGTGATGAATATGTAACAGTCAGAAAGTGGACACAGATACTAGTGCTGAATATGTAACGGTCAGCAAGTGGACACAGATAATAGTGATGAATATGTAACAGTCAGAAAGTGGACACAGATAATAGTGCTCTATATGTAACAGTCAGAAAGTGGACACAGATAATAGTGCTGAATATGTAACGGTCAGCAAGTGGACACAGATAATAGTGATGAATATGTAACGGTCAGAAAGTGGACACAGATAATAGTGCTCTATATGTAACAGTCAGAAAGTGGACACAGATAATAGTGATGAATATGTAACAGTCAGAAAGTGGACACAGATACTAGTGCTGAATATGTAACGGTCAGAAAGTGGACACAGATAATAGTGCTGAATATGTTACAGTCAGAAAGTGGACACAGATAATAGTGCTGAATATGTAACAGTCAGAAAGTGGACACAGATAATAGTGATGAATATGTAACAGTCAGCAAGTGGACACAGATACTAGTGCTGAATATGTAACAGTCAGCAAGTGGACACAGATAATAGTGCTGAATATGTAACAGTCAGCAAGTGGACACAGATAATAGTGATGAATATGTAACAGTCAGAAAGTGGACACAGATACTAGTGCTGAATATGTAACGGTCAGAAAGTGGACACAGATAATAGTGCTGAATATGTTACAGTCAGAAAGTGGACACAGATAATAGTGCTGAATATGTAACAGTCAGAAAGTGGACACAGATAATAGTGCTGAATATGTTACAGTCAGAAAGTGGACACAGATAATAGTGCTGAATATGTAACAGTCAGCAAGTGGACACAGATACTAGTGCTGAATATGTAACAGTCAGCAAGTGGACACAGATAATAGTGATGAATTTGTAACAGTCAGAAAGTGGACACAGATACTAGTGCTGAATATGTAACGGTCAGAAAGTGGACACATATAATAGTGCTGAATATGTTACAGTCAGAAAGTGGACACAGATAATAGTGCTGAATATGTAACAGTCAGAAAGTGGACACAGATACTAGTGCTGAATATGTAACGGTCAGAAAGTGGACACATATAATAGTGCTGAATATGTTACAGTCAGAAAGTGGACACAGATAATAGTGCTGAATATGTTACAGTCAGAAAGTGGACACAGATAATAGTGCTGAATATGTAACAGTCAGCAAGTGGACACAGATAATAGTGATGAATATGTAACGGTCAGCAAGTGGACACAGATAAAAGTGCTGAATATGTTACAGTCAGCAAGTGGACACAGATACTAGTGCTGAATATGTAACAGTCAGCAAGTGGACACAGATAATAGTGCTGAATATGTTACAGTCAGAAAGTGGACACAGATAATAGTGATGAATATGTAACGGTCAGCAAGTGGACACAGATAATAGTGCTGAATATGTTACAGTCAGAAAGTGGACACAGATAATAGTGATGAATATGTAACGGTCAGCAAGTGGACACAGATAATAGTGCTGAATATGTAACGGTCAGCAAGTGGACACAGATAATAGTGCTGAATATGTTACAGTCAGAAAGTGGACACAGATAATAGTGCTGAATATGTAACAGTCAGAAAGTGGACACAGATAATAGTGATGAATATGTAACAGTCAGCAAGTGGACACAGATACTAGTGCTGAATATGTAACAGTCAGCAAGTGGACACAGATAATAGTGCTGAATATGTAACAGTCAGAAAGTGGACACAGATAATAGTGCTGAATATGTAACAGTCAGAAAGTGGACACAGATAATAGTGCTGAATATGTTACAGTCAGAAAGTGGACACAGATAACAGTGCTGAATATGTAACAGTCAGAAAGTGGACACAGATAATAGTGCTGAATATGTAACAGTCAGAAAGTGGACACAGATACTAGTGCTGAATATGTAACGGTCAGAAAGTGGACACAGATAATAGTGCTGAATATGTTACAGTCAGAAAGTGGACACAGATAATAGTGCTGAATATGTAACAGTCAGAAAGTGGACACAGATAATAGTGCTGAATATGTTACAGTCAGAAAGTGGACACAGATAATAGTGCTGAATATGTAACAGTCAGCAAGTGGACACAGATACTAGTGCTGAATATGTAACAGTCAGAAAGTGGACACAGATAATAGTGATGAATATGTAACAGTCAGAAAGTGGACACAGATACTAGTGCTGAATATGTAACGGTCAGAAAGTGGACACATATAATAGTGCTGAATATGTTACAGTCAGAAAGTGGACACATATAATAGTGCTGAATATGTTACAGTCAGAAAGTGGACACAGATAATAGTGCTGAATATGTAACAGTCAGAAAGTGGACACAGATAATAGTGATGAATATGTAACGGTCAGCAAGTGGACACAGATAATAGTGATGAATATGTAACGGTCAGCAAGTGGACACAGATAATAGTGCTGAATATGTTACGGTCAGAAAGTGGACACAGATAATAGTGCTGAATATGTAACAGTCAGAAAGTGGACACAGATAATAGTGATGAATATGTAACGGTCAGAAAGTGGACACAGATAATAGTGCTGAATATGTAACGGTCAGCAAGTGGACACAGATAATAGTGCTGAATATGTAACGGTCAGAAAGTGGACACAGATAATAGTGCTGAATATGTTACAGTCAGAAAGTGGACACAGATAATAGTGCTGAATATGTTACAGTCAGAAAGTGGACACAGATAATAGTGCTGAATATGTAACAGTCAGAAAGTGGACACAGATAATAGTGCTGAATATGTTACAGTCAGCAAGTGGACACAGATAATAGTGCTGAATATGTAACAGTCAGAAAGAGGACACAGATAATAGTACAATGTCTGGCTGTTGATCAGTCATTTTCCTCAAAACACCCCTTTGCCACATAAATGGAATGGTCTTAATTCAAAGAAAAAACAACAGTCCATCATATATATGTAACAGATTAAGGGTTAAGTAAATAGAATATGTTTTACAATTCCCTTTTTATCATGCTTAGTGTGTACTTTTTTGGGAGATTATCGCGCTTGAAGTTATGGCTGAAACACGGACAAACTAACGGTGCAATTACTGTATGCCTCCACTTGAAGGCATGAAAATACAACATTTTATTCAATCTTATAATCTACTTTTTCACTGTGATTTGGGGTGGGGATCTTGATGCAGAGCACACATAAAATTAAATTTAATTTTGCATTTCCCTATGTAACCATTGTAATCTGTTAAACCTTGACGTGCAGTGGCTGCCATCTTGAATATGTGACAAGGGACATTTTATTATAATTAAATGATTTGTTTTGTTTGTTTGTATTGAGTCGTTTTGTTTGTTTGTATGTTGTTTTTACGTCATTTTCAACACATGTAAGGTTATATATGAAGGTCAATTTTTTGTGGTGGAGGCAGACCACCCACTTTTCCTGGGTAGAACCAGTACTGTACACCTCCCGCCACCATAAGAATCGACACTTCCTCACTAAATGAGCTGTTAAGGAGAACACACTTTTGGTCTTTGTCATCTGGAATTAAAGGGACACTTGTCAATTTTTAAGTTTTTATCAAGCATTAAAATTAGCATCTTGATTTATTAACCCTGTATCATTTTAACTTCAAACCTGCTTGCATATATTAAATAAAGCTTCGAGTATATATTAAATGAATCAAGATTGTCGTGTGTCCCCTTAAAATGCAACAAATGAGGAACATTAGGACCAAGATGCATTTATATATTAAAGTAGCCATCCCGCCAACAACAGCAACATTTTACAAGATATGTATGCCGTTTCTAAACCTACTGACTACAAGGTATATAATTTATAACGCATATTCTGAAAATCCAAACTCTATAGACACAATATAATATAACAGCCAGGCCAAACACAAAACTAGAGCGCCAAATTAAGAGTTACCAACCAGGGGCGTTCCTGGGGCTAATTTAGGTACATATACGCACCATCGAGTTTTGGATTCACAAATATGCCTAACCCCACAATACCTTCACTTTTTATTGCATTTTTCGCATTTTTGTTTGCTTCTTTAATAGCCTGTACGCACGTGCGTCAGTGCGTATGCCCAGGTACGCCCCTGCCAACTCATAATTTGTTTTACGCATATTAAATCATGGGTATCTTAAGAACCCATAAATAAACCTTTACTTTTAATCGGCACATATGCATTATTATATGACCTGAACACCTGGCCTGGAATTCACCAACAATTCTTCCGACTATTCTTAGACTTGAACTCAAGTACTAAAATTTCATTCACAAATATTCCCGTGACATTCAAAGATGAACAATCATATATTAGTGTTTATCATATTTATACATAGTTGCTTGTTATGAACGTTTATTCTTTAAACTTATAGAAATATGTGTGACTAAAATTTGCGTACTTGAGCTTAAGTCTAAGAATATTGTCAAGAATGGTTGTTGAATTCAAAGCCAGGACAGAGTCTTGATAGCAGTTTTGTAGAGAAATTTTGCTGTTATTTGGAGGATTATTGTCTTTAAGAAAGCAGTTTTAGAAAATGTTTTTAAATTTTCTTTATAACTCTATGCCAAATTGGCGTTGTCCTGGCATCCATCTTGTTTAACGGTTCCAACAAAACATACAAACATACAAGGTAGTGTTGGGAATCAGATGAAAATTCATGATCGACCATCAGAATATTTAACTGACCAATGATCGATCATTAATCGATTAAACATGCTGCTATAAAAGACAAGTGTAAGCCTTTTTCAGACTATAATGAAGAAAAGAATCACATTTCAAGTATGTTCGGTAAAAAGAAACTGAATGAAACTGACCAACATATATTTTAAAAAACAAGTTGTAATACTCACTATTAATATGTGATTACTTGTTGCAAAATTTTAACTCATTTTATTTCTTGTATTACAAGAGAATAAAATAAGCCATAATTTTCAACAACCGAGTAAAGTGGATCATGAAAAAGTGTAATCGATTAATCAGATCAAAGGCATAACTGATCGATATTCGATCAAATCACTAATACAAGGTAGGATATAAACAAATGTTTACCTTGACAGCCATCAGTCTTTGTGACGGAACATGGAAGGCTCTGAAAAAGTCACGAATACAAAAATATCAAATGTATGCTCAGTATTCAATCACAAATTGGAAACAAAAAAGTTTTGTTAAGACTGGCAGCACTAATGGAGTGTACAGATTTGACTAGTGTCCTTCCAACAGACTGAAGTCTACTACATGACTGTGAAGCTGCTTTACGTATTTACATAGAGGAACTTACATGGGTGACTGTGTGTTATTGATTTTAATAAACAAGTAGGATGAAATGATAGCTGCTGATCAGTCATTTTCCCCAAAACACCCCTTTTCACATAAATGGAATGGTCTTAATTCAAAGAAAGAACAGTCGATTATATATATGTAGTGGGTTAAGGGTTAAAAAGTTTAAATGTAACACGTCATGTACTATTCAGTTCTCATACATGTAACTCCATCTTCATTTCAAACTCACTTGTAAACATGGCCACCGTTTCCATTTCCAATAAGACTTATCTGCTGCAGGTCTGTCTCCATAATTCTGCCACAAGTCAGTATTTCCTTAATATTCTCAGCAGCAGTATTCTTTGACCCAGCTCCATGCATCTGGCCATATTGCTGAGTTCCAGCATGGTGTTGCTGGGCAACAGACTGGTTGCTGTTTGTTGAAACATTTTGTTGAAGATTTGACTTGGTTTCATGCCTGAAGTTCAAAATGATATAACACTGTTTGAAGTTGACTCATTAAAACAAAACAAATAATTAACAAGAGAAGCTCTACTGATGTATTTTGATAGTTAGATCAGCCTTGGGAACCTGTGAATTTTATTGAAATAAGACCAACACTTTCAGAGAAGTAGTCAGCACAAGTTTTTCCTACATCACTCTATGTAAAAAAAGATGGTCGCTGGCAGTCATGTTTGACATAGAAGCAAAATAAATTTTGTTTAGGACCAACTACATGTCATGCCGGTAATTTTTGTAAAGGTTCCAAATCAATACCACTTATCTTTTTGGAGAAGTAGTTGCCACAAACTTATATTTAAGCTCTGGCAGCCATCTTGAATTTCCGGTCAATCAGATTTTTACTTGGGACTAACTGGACATCAAGACCAACATTCCTGTAAAGTTTTATGAAAGTCATTTCAATGTTGACTCTAACCACTCAGCCACAGATGCCCCCCAACAAATACATACCTAGACCGCTGTGACTGTTATCCAAATACATACATGTACATACCTAGACCGCTGTCACTGTTTATATACATACATGTACATACCTAGACCGCTGTCACTGTTTATATACATACATGTACATACCTAGACCGCTGTCACTGTTTATATACATACATGTACATACCTAGACCGCTGTCACTGTTTATATACATACATGTACATAACTAGACCGCTGTCACTGTTTATATACATACATGTACATACCTAGACCGCTGTCACTGTTTATATACATACATGTACATACCTCCGCTGTTGTGACGAAGCTTGTGGTTGAGCAGTTTTGGCTGTTTTTATCTGAAATGCATCATACAAAATAATTAATTTACACAAATAATAATACAAAATATATTTTTTCTTTTTGACAACTGGTTATTGAAGTACTTTTATATCAAACTGGTACAGACTTAACTGTGACGCATCATTTCAATTAAATGATACAATTTATTTCTGAGTTAGTCGTCTTATGTAATATTAATAATTTGAATAGTCAAATGGATAAATTGTTTAAGAACTTATCTGAATTTTTACTCATCCTGCATCAATGAGCACTCGTCATAGCGAGCGGACAAGTGGAATTTTCGTGCCCTGAACTGACCAATATGTTTAGTCTCGGCCAGCTAGACCATATCATGCATACTTGCAGATATTGGTCTGGGCAGATTAGGCCAATTAAAGTGCACAATAGCGAATAGCATAATTTATTCACCCTTTTTTTCACATGTAAAGTCGACGTTTGAGTGACGGCATGTTGTAAATAAACGTACAACGTCAATTGTTGATGCATCAGTTAAACTTTTTAATGTCACTTCCTGCTTCTCATAAGTTAAAAATAAGAAATTATTATTAAATTAACTTAAAAATAGGTTTTTTGAAAGTCTCGTTGAATCTCTCAAAATCTCGCCAAAATCGCCCGAAGCAATTTCAAACGTCCTATTTTTCCCGGTTCTGGATCCGTATAGCATAGCATAAAGAAGAAATATGAAGCGGGTTGGGTGACCGAGGCTATCTGTCAGTTATGCAGGTACCTACCTTGAGATCATGGATATTTCTGTCCTTTGGAGTCTTGCCAACTATAAATTAAATATAGAATTATAATAAGTATGAGGGATGTTCTATAAGTTCGTAGACTTTTCTCGTAACTCTTACAATAGTCCTCCACAATTAGAAATATTTCAGCAGAATGTAACTGGACACATATCAAAGTGAACGACAGAGAAAATTATTTCATGAACAACAATGCAACACTGGTATTGCTATTTCCAGGCCCGGTAATTTCTTGTAATATTTAACTTGCATGTCCATTATTTAAATGTGAAATAGATCCATTAAAATATATGTGATTTTAACGCACAATTGTATGCCGTCAACGTAACATTCTGACGTCATTTCCGTAAATTTTGAATGTCAAATAAACATCCGTTGTAAAATTAGACAACAAAGTTTGACATTGTTACAATTAAAAAATGACATCAACTGGCAACATCGAAGCTAGATCAGTGATAAAAGTTTGTGTGGGACTGAGTAAAATGCCAACACAGACATTAAAATTAATTGAAGAATCAGGAGTTACTAAGAAATGCAGCCGAGCGTTAGTGTTTAAGTTACGCAAACGTTTTAAGGATGGCGGAGAAACCGTCTACGATGACCAACAATGTGGAATGACATGATACGGTTGGAAAAATTCTACCAGACAAAGTGAAAAACATGATCAAGATGGATAGGCGGTTAACAGTTTGAGTGTTAGCAGAGGAGTTTGATGTTTCAACTTCTACAGTACACAAAATATTAACAGTTAACTTAAACATGTACAAGGTTAGTGCCATGTGGGCTTCTGCAGCACCAGGTGAACGATGGTCAGACAGTCAATACAGATTATTATTCTAATGTAAGTTTAAGGTATGGAATTTAAATAAAGTTTTATTTAACAATATTTTTTATCAAATATAAATACAGTAATTATTTAAGACTTATAATAATTATTATTTTATAACCATTTGTTGAACTGAACACCATAACGAAGATTTTTAAAATTAATGTTTTTCAGGTTGTGCAAACGCACCTTGTTCGCGCCATCAGTAAGAAACGACCAGACATCAATTTTGACAGGTTGATAATACTTCACCAAGGTAATGCACTGCCTCACAGGGCAAATTCAACACAACTTGAGATCGCACTATTTGGTTTTGAAGTGCTGAACCACCCACCATACAGTCGGGATAATGGGTAATGCGTCTCCGTATGTGATCATATTGAGAAAGTATGGCTGTGACCGTCTGACTGTTTCGCAACAACGTCATCTAAAAGTAATTTTGACGTCAACCAGGCGATGGCGGTTAGTGACTTTATTCACTTCTATGTAGAAATGTCATTTGTGAAAACTATGTATTTACTCTATTTTTTCAAGATATGATGAGAATACATTACTCTTTAACATCATGTTTTTCTTTTTCATACACCTACATTAGTTTTTTATCTACAGAAAAAGTCTATGAACTTACCGAAAAATCCCTCGTATGTATGATTTTTACTAAGTTAAAAAACAAGAAATAAGATGTAGTTGTCAACCAATTCAGCTGTCCATAGTTTTGAGCAAGCATAAAAATAAATAAAAGCATTTCAAAACTGGGGATACTGTATAAGCTCTCTCATTCTTTGAATAGGTAAACTATAAAATAAAAATAGAAAGAGAATTCTTTTGAACAAGGATTTACAGATTCATTAAACGAAGTTAGATCATCCCATGAGCACAAACATAGATTTAGATAACTGTATTATTTTATTTTTATGAGTTTTTCAACAAAACGTGTAATTAATCCTCCCGTCTTCAAATTCTGTTTATTTGTATATAAATCTACCTTCAAACGATGAAGGCAAAATAAATAGAAGAGACTTTATTTTATGATACATATATAAAAATATAAATACACGTATGAACAAGTTATCAATGAAACAGAGCTTGAACTAATCTTCCATTAAAAATAAAGCTACAAATAACCTCAATCAAAGTAGTGCACAGTTGTAATTTGTATTTGTAGGTTTAACAATTTCTTAATTTAACTATTTGACTTTTGGGCCTTAAATGTAAGACTAAAGGTTTGAGCATATACTATAGTAAATAACAATATAAGAATCTTTCATTGGTATCCGGTGAAAATCGGGAATTCCAACATGATGTATAATTGAGCACCGGTTCCGATTAAAACAATTATACCGAGTGTTGGAATTTCCCTATCTGATCTGGTTACCCATGATTGATATTTTTCTTGCATATCATTTATATTCTGCACGTAGACGTCGCCAATTACTACTTATCCCCCATGTGTAAGATTAGGCTTTCCAGCACCCATGCAAAACACGGATCACCATATCCGGTATGCAGGAAATACTTAGTATCTACGGTAACTGACCTCTTGGGTAAATAACAAGTGGTGGCAGCAATCCGCGGGCAATGTCTTCCTCTGACAGGTCACAGAAATACTGTGAAAACAGAAGAATATGTGAACTATATTTTTATAAGTTATAGTTTCACATATGATTTTTTTTTTTTAAAAGCTTCAACTAAAGTGAGTTACTAGTAATCCAGAAAAGAAACTTTTAAAGTAGCTATCCCGCCAAATATAAGAATTATGTACACCATTTATAAACCTACTGACACTGAGGCATATTTGTGAGTTATATATTTAACAAATAATGTATGGTGCTGAGGTCCATATGCAAGTTTATGGACTGAGCAGTCAGACCTGGAATATTCGCTTTGGTCCTTATAACATTCTAGGTCTGACTGCCCAGTCCATAAACTGCATATGGATTGAAGCACCATACATTATTTGTTATATTATACCGAATCTGACCAACAAATTAAAACATTACCTTTTATGTTTAATTTAAATTTGACGTCATTTCTTTCACACGTCCGTCAATATGCCAGTTTATGGACCGGATGATGTCACATTAAACAAAATGTGGAATATGGAAATGAGGTATAATATATATACTTAACGCCATTAAAAGTGCAAGTTTTTTTATTTTGTGTTTATTTCCAAGATCGATTGTAGTGTTATGTACATGTTAGAAATTATCCACATTCTGTATAAATCTGGTGACCGTCGTTCGATCAAGTTCATGTATTGAAAGAAGTAAAATCGGAATTATGCACTCGATCTTGGAGACATTTTAATTAAAAGTAAACACAAAATAAAAAAATTGCACTTTTAACGGCATTAAGTATGTGTATATATATAACTCATATATTTTGAGAATTCAAACCCTATAGCCACAATATAAACGGCTTTACCCAGCCAGGGAAAACACCTAACTAGAGGGTCGAATTAAGAGTTACCAACTCGTAATTCATTCTACGCATATTCAATCACAGGTATTCTAAAAACTCGTCCATAAACCTATACTTTTAACTGGCACATATACTTTATTATATGACCTGAACACCTGGATAGAGTTTTGGTACGAGTCTTTATAGTGTAATTTTTCTGTTATTTGGCGGGTTAGTTTCTTTAAGATTATTCATAAACAGCCATTCCTGCCAGCTCTCCTGCCAGTAGACAAATCTCTGATTCTTTACGGAGATTCCAAAAAAATGAATCTTCTGAAGGTGGATAAATCTTGTTTCAATAAGGATGCTAATATATATAACGTGTTACTTATGAAAAATACATATACATGTTTTGAAGCTCTACAATTAATTCATAAATGCTAAGAATATTTTGAAGGTAAAGTTTTAAGTGATAAAGAGAATCTAACATTCGTCCTCATTCATTATTGAATTATTAAACTTGTTAACAAAAATGATATAATGCTCTGACAGCAAAAGCCTAGCATTATGTCATTTTGATACAACTCATTTAATAAATTCAATAATGAATGAGTACTCATGTAAGATCCTCTGTCTATGGTATATATCTTTCACTCACCAACTGAAACATGGCCTTGAGTTCCTCATCACTCCTCACTGTTATCTTCTCTCCATCATCATCGATATCTTAGGCAGGATCGTAATAAAGAAATGACAGAGTTGATCAACTAGTGACAATTATCTGGAACTAATCTCATACTAGCACACTAAAGCAAACAAATGCAAGAAATCAATTAACCCTTAACCAGCTAAGCAATATTATAACAGCCTTTGCGTCCATTGTAAACCCAGATCAGCCTGCAACTGCGAGTAACTCACGCTGCTGATCAGTCATTTCCCCCCAAAACTCCCCTTTGTCACATACATGTAAATCGAATGGTCTTAATTCAAAGAAAGAACAGTCCACTATATACATATGTAACAGGTTAAGGGTTAAAATCTATTTGTTATAAAGTATAGAAGTGGTCTCGGTAGCTCAGTGGATTAGAGCTACAGACCTCTGCCCAGCCTAGTTTCACTCCCTGACGATGGCATATCGGATGGAAAACGTTATCCTTCATACCATCTCTCTCTGAGGTTGCTGTAAATCTCCATTTCAATCTCTGTATAGCATGCATTTTAGATTCATTTTATTACCTCAAATATTTTACTAAACTGAAACCATTATTGCAATGGTATCATATGAAATCAGAATGTAACATGGCTGGCTGCCCATTTTTCTAATCCTTAACATTGGACACAATGTCTTAACATTAAACACAATGTTACTTTTAACTTGTAGTAGTGAGAAATTAAAACATACATTGAAATGCTGTGGTTGTTGTATCTGGAAGTATCCTCGATATCACCTCCTGAAAATTAACATATTATATAATTTCATAAACTTTCTTTAAACAAACAACTCTGAAATAATACAACATGTGAAATGTGACCTTGTTTAATGTGACCTCTCTCCAAATAGATACATTCCTGAGAAACGACGACTAACATCATTCTTGCGATGTGAGAATTAATAAGGTACAGAAGGAAATCTCTTTAAATTTTTAAAGTTTTCTCTTTAAAGTTATCTATTTTACATCTTAGGACCATTTTTAACCCAAACATAAAAGGCTGGGAATACACAATAATTGTGGGAAATCTGGTTCTTAAAAAATATACGATATTCAGAGTTAAAAATGGTTAATTGTTAAACTGAGAGGTCGCCTGCAATAAATGGTCAGTGATATACCCTCCTCCCAATAACAAAAAACACTGTGTTTTTTTTGCTACCGGTGGTGATGTCACTTCACACACTCATTTCAGTACTTGATTGTTGTTACAACTATAACAGGTTCAAATCACTATTTATTAGTGCATTATGAACTGTATGATAACAGTTCATAATGCACTAATTTCCTAATTTTGCCAATCTGTCGATGACAATCCACAATTTGATCTGCCTCCTTCATTTCATAATGGGGACAACACTTTCTGCGCATGTATTATTTATATCTGTCATAATGTAAAAGTCACCATTTTCAAATGCTTTTTTAGGCAATAAAAGTATAACATCTCAATTTTTAAATACCATGGATAAATAAAGTTGTTTATTCTACATGTATCAATCACAATGAAGCAATTAATAAAATAATTGATATATCTTCAGAAAACAAGCCGTAAAGATCAAACTATATTGATTTCAAAATTTCTTCGACGTCGCCATTTTTAAAAAGCAGTGTTGGGGCACCTTACTGATTTTCATATATCTCTGCCTAGTGGAGGACTTTTTAAAGAAGATTCATAAACAACAGGCCCTGGATAAAAACAATGAAAGAAAAATTGCGTGAAAAAGCAAAAAATACATTGGTTGATTGACCGCTGATTGAACTTAAATATCTCAGCAACCAATGGAAAAGAATGTTTAAGAAATGTTTCATTGAAAAGAAGAATCATTTCTCTGTTTGAATAAATTAATATTATTTCTATAAATAGATGCACCTTTTTGCGCTTTTGATTTGTATAGGGTAACTCGCCCTTAAGTCAGACTTGCATTTGACTCGGAATATCTTTCTCAACTGGGAACGGTCAATAACTGTTACTATGAAAGGGAGGCAATCCAATGATTTCTTCCATTCAAAACAACAAGAATTACCCCCAATCTATTGATGTCTCCAGTTACCTTTATAGTCCGACTCAAGGGCAATTACATGTTCGACTTTGGGGCATGTCTAAATATATCTTCCCTGAAGACGAACACTAAAGTCAGGAGCCAATATCCGAACATTTTACACAAGTAGACATCTAAAATATGTAATTTATGTTAAGGAAATTTATATACATACATGAAGAAAAATAAAGACAATTTTTTTATTTGAGCTTATGGCAACATCAAAGCAATTTTATGACCCCCTACTGAAGTTGAAAAATTGTCCGACTCAACGGCGAATTTTGTTGAGTGCAAAAAGTATGACGTAATCCCAACAAAAATGCTGGTACCGCTAATCAGTTGACATCGAATGATACATTAAACACTGAGGAAGCAACCAGATGGTTTCAGCAAGCAGGAGGATGAGCACAAATAGACAGAGGTGCCGAGAACCAATAACCTGTCCGACTCCGGGGCGAGGTACCCTATACCTATACGCATTAAACGTGTTTGCATTGAAATGCATACACATTATGTAGAGCATCGTACATGTATGTAGCGTCTCAATACACTTTTATAAATTACTGACAGCAAGTTGACAGATAACATTTATTGATAGCTGAGTTTTAAATTGTCATAACTTTCTTATTTATTGTTTGACTTTGATGATTTAAACAACAGTGTTTTTGTAAAAAACATGATCTTCCCATTGGTGTGTATATCTTTGGCAAAAATCTAATTTGTGAGTAAAAAGTGTTGTCTTTGGCTACATTCAAATCCTAAATAAGTGGTCAACGCAATCAGCAGCCACTGTTGCTATTCCCAATTAAAGATCTGGTAATTATTCACTTACAACTATTGTAACGGAGGGGATTATTACTGGACGACAAATTCTTTGGAAAAAGTTTGTGTGAATCAAGAAAATATTTTTTTTTTGCTTTTTTTTTTAAATACTTACAAGAGCTTGATGAAACGTAATTTCATCGGGTTGTACCATCCAGTCAATGTCTTGATCCTGTTCAGTTCTTATTCTGAGAGTAAACGGAGGTGGTGGGTTCATACTTAGCTCTTTTAATTGTGTATTTTCGTTAAACTTCCTTCATTTGAACATTTGTTTATGGAGGCTGACATCTTGAATAAGGAACAGCAACTCTATCAAACATAGCTGAGTGTAGCATTATACTTGTACGTTCATGAGATTAGATAGATGCACGAGTAAGGTGTCAGACCAGTGAAAATCAGCCCATTGAACACAATGCAATATAGGCTGTATTTGGAGATCAGTCACAAGTTCCACAACATTCGTTCGGTTAAATACACTTTTATTCTGTGTATTAAACACATTTGGCTAGCAAACGGTCCCATATCTGGAATAAAACACCGATTCAGTTTTTCAACATTTCGCGTCATTCATTCACACTATGCGTATTTTGAAATAAACATCTGTCAAAACCACATCTCTACCTAACCTCTGTGCTCATACTCTCCAAAGAAATAATCCTGACAAACACAGTAAAATACTTACTATTCATGACAACAGACATACTACTTTAACCTCAGGTTAGATTAAACAATGAAATAGAAACTAATCTTGGGAAAAACACATGCAAACTAGAAACTTTGGATTCTTTCAAGGAACTATTTCAGCACCCTAAGACCCGGAATTACTTCCTGACTGGTCTGACACCGTAAATGGTAAGTATACAAATTGACTATGGCAGCCAAATATTTAGACACAATCATACTAGACTTCTCGTAGGCCTTCAATAAAGTCCCGTGCGAGAAGCGTCTGGCCAAACACATTGATTCGTAATTTACATGCACGTGTTAGTAGAAGAAGAGTACTCTATCCCACTCACAGTAGACTCTGGTGCCGTCGGGGTACAGTTATGGGTCCTCTGTTATTTCTGTGATATATCAACGACCTCCCAGAATCCGTTACAGTTGCGATTATTTAGAAATGACTGCCTGCACAATAGCGTCATAGCAACCAGATACTATTCGACCTGAAGCTACCGTCGCTCTAAGATAGCAGGAAGACGAACCGATATGTCCTCTACAAGGTGGCCGAGGGGCTGGTGCATGCTTTCAAAATGCCAAGAATACCCGAAGGATATAAACGTCGTATTAAGGCGAACACATTCAGTGACTTCCAAACTAATAACATTATCGAAAATCAGGTCTTAAATAATTCAAAGTGCTTCATCATTAGAGAGCTTCAAATCAGCTCTCTTAAAGTGCCACTAACAGCAAAAGCCTCTCTCCCGATGTGTTCATGCCATAACAGGCCCTACATCGTGCCTGTGTGAAAACTGAAACATGTACCATGGACAAAAAAGACAAGAAAAAAAAGACGCACTGTGGTTTGCATAAACGCGTTAAGAAAACAAAACATATGTTATATTTCGTTTCTGTTTCGAGATATTGCCTATCTATTAATCGTTATTTGGAATAAATAACATCATTATATAGGTTATTTATTTGGCTTCGTGGCGATAAAAAAATATAATAATCCAGTTAAACATGGATATATAATGTCTCTTTGCAATGTAGATAGGTCTACCGTACCGCAGGTCTCTCTCATCCCGCCAAGACAAGCCTAGTAAAAATCGATAATTGCAGGGTATAATCGATAGCCTTATCTGGACGACAAGTTGTTTCAGTACAATTCAGTTTTGCGCTGTAGTTTCAAATCCCCCGCATATAGGGTCCTGATCGTATAGATTCTGATTCAGATTCTACACACTTTATCATGATCTAACGCCTCTCTCAGAAGGCAGACAAAAGCGAAAGACAACATACATAATGGACTTTCAGAAATAAATAGGGTCTACAAAATTCCGCCCCAGCGGGGTGGATGGGTTGGTTTGCGGAGGTGGGGTATTGAGGGTATGTTGGGAGTAAGTGTGTCACCTCACAGCTTTGTCTAAAAATTGCGATTCTCACGGTAATATGCGTTGCATGCTTTACCGAAATAAAAAATTGTGGGAGTACTTCCTGTGATAAAAAATTGAAACGTCAAATTATTTGTTTAACATAAACAAAACAAAACATGTCGCTTGCAGGATTTAAAAAGCAGATTAATAAGGCCAATCAGGTAAAATGTGTTCACATTTAGTTTAATCTAAACAAGGAGTTCCTTGGAAAGCATCGTACATTTGTATTTAATAAATTAATAGAGGAACAACCAAATTTAATTTTGTGTTGTTGATCCTAAATTATTTCCGACATTTGGCAATATCAAGCGTCGATGAGAATAGCTAAACGAACATTCCCATTGACTGATTTAGTTAAACAAATTTAGAAAAAATTATAAAACTGTGTTGTATTCTAATCATTTTGAAAAATGAATATCCCCTTTACTCATATTTTTGTTTTCCTAAATATATTGACAGCCTCGTTTCCAAGGAAGGGTTTAGTATCATTGATTAACACATAATTTTAGCGAGGTCTTTAATATACACAGGGTAAAGCCAGGACTTTCACTTGGTTTGATAATACAGTGCACTGGGTAGTTAAGGCAGGGTTCTCAATAGATGCGTACACACGCGTTTTGACATATGGAAATTCAATTTGACCCAATTCTGATGCAGTTAATTTACCACCTGTGCGTTTTTATGACGCGCGTGTATTTGCTTCCAAGCATCAATCCAATACACACTGTACCTATTTTCGATAGTCCAAACATCACAACAATTAGCACGCACTGCATAACAGTGATTGACAACTTGCCTGACGACCTTGATCGCCTCTCGACCAATCAGATTTGCTGGTATCGCAGCTTTTGGCACAGAGGCGGAAATAACCTGTATGTAAATGGTGTCACCGTTTAATCTAATCGCTGCTATTGTGTTTATAATTTAGCATTATCTTTAAAGTTTATGATGCTTTTTGGGGGTGGAGACTATTATGACTTGATTGCTACCGGCTTCTGATTGATTACCGGCTAATTAGACTGTACTGAGATAAAACATCTTTCAAAAATGGTTGCCCGTCTGGCTAGTCAAAAAAATCTCGGGACAATCAAACTTTGCAAACTAAAATTCAACCAGAAGTCATCTTTAATCATGTGTAATTTGAAGCCATAATGTTATTTGTTGAACAATAAAGAGTTCTCTCCTTTGATTAAAGTTTATCAATTTGAAAGTGTGCATTTAAACGGTTGATTCACGATTTGAACCAATCGCATTTCAGCTTTCATATTAACATTGAGTGGTCATACAGTGCAGGGCCTTCCCCAGCCATTTATGGCGTAGCGGCTCCGCGATCCCTTAACTTTTGAAACAGACATGCCGCGATCCTTAATCTGTCCGCGACCCTTTAAAACCATGCCGCGATCCCTTAAAAGTGGGTCAAAACATTCATTTCCCAGTGTTAATTAATCACATATCTGATCAAATAACGCCTTGAGGCATAAACTCCTGACAAGCATAAGTCCTTAGCTCCTGATTGGCGTGTTTTCATAAGGATTAGAGGGGCAGAGGTGTTAATTACCTCCGTGATAAGGGTCTAATTCAAGAATTCAACCATGCGTACATGACCTGTAAACGTATTACATCATCAAATGTGAAAACAATTTACTTATGTTATATTTTATTGTAGCGTTGAATTAACGTGCCTCCATCCATTTTATCGCGTTTTAAATAGTTAATGATGAGAAAATAATCTCACAAACGCAAATTAATCGATAATCACATAAAATTATAAGAATCTCGGGGTTGCAGATTATAAATTTAGGTTACTTCCAATTTGAATTTGCTTCCGTGTTTCGACGAAAACGATTAATTATGATTAATTATGAATAAAGACAGCAATTTTATAACATTTAAATAAACTTATAACCGTTTCCTACCTTCATTTTCTTTGAAAACGCTAATGACTTAATGCAGTTAACATGACTTAGACGTTAAGTTATTGTAAGACAATGTCAGCGTAAAAAGTTGATGTAAATCCGGATAGTCCTTATTTCGGATGCTTAAAAAACACACGACACTGAGTTTTCAAGTGTTTTTTTTTAAATGTTATTCACTTAAAAATAATATAATTACAGTAATACTCCTGCTTAACTTCACCACATCTATAATGAAGTGTTTACAAGATAAAAAAAAATCTAGAACAGCAAAGGAAACAATGTATATAGTTGAGTGTTATCATCTTTTTCCAAAAAAAACAACAACACAAAAACAGTAAAAAAATCTACATGTACTATCTATGGCAGACTGGTAGATATATTTAAAACATGTTTTAAATGTGTCAGGTGTATGCCAAAACCCGTATTTTACTTTAAAACCTGAAAAAAAAATCGACAGGCAGGAGGGGACCCCCTCCCGCACCCACCACACACTCTCGCGCGTTAAATGCCACTATCCATTAAAAAATTCCTGGGGAAGGCCCTGCAGTGTTTTTTATTCGGCCCCTTCACAATGCCAAAAAGTATACTTTTTTTCACAATTATATCAAAAAATTCACAATCTGAAGAAAAAAAAAATTAGTCCAGTAAGGATACTAGTCTTAATATAAGCTGGTGTCAAAACTAGTCTGTATTTACCAAAAACAGAACTTAAAACCAAGGGATATTAAACTGTGAAAATAAAAGTGAAAAAAGTTTCTTTTTCTTTTGTTATAATATTTCACGATTTTCACAATTTCTAGAAAAATGCCGCTATTTTTCACAATGGCACAGGCACAGGCTGCATTCACAAAACACATAAAAAAACACTGTCATACGAATTTGTCACGTTGGACATGTAGAAGAAGTAAGATCACTGGAATTTTAACTGTTTGAACGGTGATTTCGATTTTATATTCTTATTTTTCAATGAATTGCTGTATTTTCTAATTTTATCAAGTCTGTATCATAAAAACGCTTTACTACAACGAACGTTTATTCACAAATGCAAGCTGCTAAATAAATAAAACCGGGAATGCGCACCTGTTTTTGGATGGTTTAATTTGCGGGACCAGGTACGGGTTTTTATGTGATTTGCGGCGCGATCCTAAATATGTAAAAGAAAATGTTATATAAGTTATAAATAAATGAAAGGAAAATAGAACCTTATTGTTTGATTCTAATCACAGGTGTATTATTAAAAACGCTATATTTTGCCTCGTTAAGACTATAGGGGCTTCATTGTTCATCCGATCTTTACCAAACTTAATCAGATTGTTAATATCAATGAAAGCTCGAACAAGTTCTAAATCCAGCCATATCGGACCAGTAACATCGGAGTTGTGGCCTTTAATTTACTATAAAATGATATATTTTTTCTCGTTAAGACGATAGGGCCTTCATTTTTCATCCGATCTTTACCAAACTTCACCAGATTGTTAATGTCTATGAAAGCTTTGTCAGGTTCGAAAAACAACCAGATCGGCCCAGTAACAGGGGAGTTATGGCCCTTGATTTTGTTAAAAATGTTATAATTTACCTCGTCGTTCGATAGGGCCTTCATTTTGCATCTGATCTTTGCCAAACTTTACCAGCTTTTAGGACTGTCTTTTTTATATTATTATTAATTTTATTTTAATTATTATTATTATTATTTTTTTATTTTTTTATTTTTTTTTTTTAATTAAATTAATTTTTTTTCATATTTTTTTTTTTTTGGAAATTATTCCTTTGTATATATATATATTTTTTTTAGCTCTATGTTTTACCAGTCGGACCAGTAACAGAGGAATTATGGCTCTTGATTTAGTTAAAAATGCTATATTTTGCCTCGTTAATACGGTATGGCCTTCATTTTTCATCTGATCTTTACCAAACTTTACCAGGTTCTTTAGTTATGGGCCTTGATTTAGTTAAAAGCTGTATTTTGCCCGAAACTTTCAAAAATACGTAAATGGCCAGGGGTTCCGTTAATGGCCGTACGGCCGTATATTACGTCCGGAAATTTGAGTTGTACGCCGAAAATTGAGATCAAAGACGTACACTGAACTTCCAAAAACATCAATGTACGCCGACTTTCTATACCGCGGGCGTACAGCTGTCAGTGTCAAATTGCTTAAATCACCGATATAGCTCCGCCCATCGGGTCCAATTACATCCAAACGCTGCACAGCCAAGTTGTAAAGCGATTAAATTAACACCCACTGTGTTACTGTGACAGCGTTCGACAGGTGAAACCGGTTGGATCCAGTTTTATTATGGGGTTAGCCACGTGTGTAAATTGAATTGTGTATTGTGTCAAGTATTATGTAAACAAACATCGCTTCTGGGTTCAAAGAAGTGTGGCAATTAATTAATGGGATTAAAGTGGATTACGTTTAATTGATGACTGATTGAATAATTATGATTGGCAGGTTTGTTTTATGCACCTAATTATTTTAAATAAAATATTACGGAATACGCTGCCGATTTATAATGAATGTTTGCGATTGTTTGCATTCAGCGCGAATTTTTACATTGACGTTAGTGACCGATTGACTAATTATGAAAGGCAGGTTCGTTTTATGCACCCGTTTGTTTATTACAGATACCTTATCCGAACGTGTAATTGTTTTAAATAAATATTACGCTGCCGATTTATAATGATTGTTTGCGATTGTTTGCATTCAGCGCGATTTTTTACTTTGACGTTGTGACTGATTGACTAATTATGAAAGGTAGAAATGGCAAACGGATTACGAGACATTAGCTGATTATGAAGATGCAACAGTTTGACGATCGAGTAATTGTTTTGAATAAAATCTTAGCTGCCGATTTATATGATTGTTTGTATACGGCGAGAAGCAATTTTAAAGCATAATAGAACATCTTTTATTATGAAAATGAGTAAAAATATGAGTAAATTTAAGAAAGGGTTAAATATTGTCT